>JAHPZR010043746.1:10000-17500 GCA_019787425.1 Platygyra sinensis
CAGGAATACAATCACAATCCATAAAGTCTGCTAAAGGAAATTAAAGATTAAGAACCCGATTTCAGGGAACAAACTTTATTAAAGCTAGTGTTAAAACTCTGGGGCTTACTGTGGCACTGAATTAGATTATTAGAAATTTTCACGAGCATTTCAAAAACAATATTATAACGGTCAAGTTCTACATCAATCACAAAAGACCATGCTCAACCACATTTCTAAACATGGACAACGCTCGATAATAAATTGAGTTTTCGATGCAGCCATCTTGGATTCTTGACCGGTAGAGGATTGGTGCAGAAGCAAGGTGGGGGTTGGGGATGGGGCACTAGGGTTAACGCCTACTCCCTCATGAAATAGTTCCTCGCCCCAATCCTCCACAGTTACCAAATCCAAGATGGCGGCCTAATACGAAAATGTGCACTCGCGCGTACAAAATACGCCTACACTGCATTCTACATTGCGAGTATTAAGACGAAATCCGATAGAAGATGGAGCAATTTCAGGTTTTAGTGGACAAAAATCTGTACCAGAGTAATTTTAAATATTTTACAGTCATTTTTACATTTTTTTAAAGCTAAATACATAAATAATTGCCTGAAATAACTCCGAAAAATAATTTCCCACGGGAACGAGAGAAAATAAATTTCAAAGTTCAGTGATTTTGTGGAAACAGAGGCAAAATTCCATCATCAGTTTCATTTCACCAAAACTTTTAAGCGTTTCATACGAAGTTCAACATTCGTTTTCGACGTTTGGTGTTGCTAGAAATGAATTGTTTTGAGAAGATATTTAAAAGAGCCCTACAGAAGTTTGCAATACAATGTAAATAATCTTGGTACAAGATTTTTGTCTACTTGTTACTCCAACGTCTGGCGGATTCCGTCTTAAAACTTCAGCGACAACAAGGTAGTGGAGAGTCAAGAGCTCAAGGTGGTGAATCTCCATCTTGCTTTTCAAAGAGGAGAATCATCTGTTGGATGTCACGCAAAGCGATCACCAATTGAATGGTCCGTAAAATGACTGTAGCATTTTCAGTAGACTTCTAAAGTCCCTTGCCTTACCTTGCACCGAAAACTTAATGACATTCACTTTAGATAGCCGTTTATGTTCATAATGAAAGGAAAGCCACAGAGGTTTGCATAAAAGCAATAACTCCAGCTCAATGTGAATGTCATCCGCAGGTGATCAAACTTCATGCAAATGGCCATCAAAAATATATGTATCGCTAATTTTATACAATTTTGGGGCAAGTATTTTTTAATTTTTTTTTTTGGTGATTTAGTTTCTGGATGCAAAACTAATATTTCTTGTATCCTACCCGGAATCGATGAAACGAGAGATTCCTTCTAAATTTATGTGGTGAATGTTAATTAACGTTAGCCTTTATGACGGTTTCGCTCAAATTATGACTAACTCATTTTGTCAAGAAAGAATAATAAGCAGTGTTTACAGGTAAACTACTCTGTATTTGGGTGAATGTATAATATTAGGTGACAAACTGGTCCAAGATTCGTTGTGATGGGTTCCCCGAGCCCTCCGCACTATTGCCGAATACAGATCTCTAAGATGGATCGCTCACATAACGGCCCGGTTATAATTAGAATGTTCTCTAGCTCCTTCATATTAAGTGAACAGTTACTTGTAGGTCCATAAAAGAGTAATAATAACTCGATTGATATTTCCCCCATACGGTCTCAGACTAGTTTGCTTGTACAATTTTCCTCTTCTTTTAAATTAAAAAAAGTTCGTTTTCACACATGAATCATCGCAACTTTAATGAAGCATTAAAGCTTTCCGGCCATCTTGAGGATCGTTAAAAGTACCAATCAATATGGCACTAATGAAAAAATGGGCTAAGCGCAGCATCAGTTCAATAGCTTAATTGCAAGGGGTGCAGATCATGACAATTGTTTGTCGTTGGGACTCTTTTCGTGTAAATATAAAGTATCACTAATTTGAGCCACGAAATAATGTCAGAGATTAACATGTAAGAAAGTGAAATGAATCAGTGGAATCGCCTGCCCAACTGGATTTGTGGTGAACCTAGTATTTTTTTTATGTGCCAACAATTGAGAAGATCCATCATTGAACTGTATATGCACATAAAATCAGCCTCAGTCTCTCTCAATGGGTATTATATCACCGAGTAAGCTCAATAACGTCTGTTTGTGGCGAGGTTCGCCCACATTTGCAACAAGGATTAAATGTAGAACACTTAAACATTTCTTTTAGTCCCTTGGAAAAATTTGTGCTGGACGTAAAGAGAATTACTGGATTAATTGCTGTGCCTAAAGATGGAAAAAGGTAGAAAAACAATCCTGAAAATAGAAGACATGAATCATTGCTATACACTGGTGGGAAAGCCAGCTTCAACAACAGAAAGACACACAATGGAGTCCAGGAGAGGAAAAATACTATCACAATCGATATGAAGACTTTCATGACAGCCATATTCTGTTGACGATTTCTAATTGTGTTTCTTTCCTGTACTTCATCCGCTGTCGGTCTTGATCGCTTCAAACATCTCATGATTCTGGAGTAAAGCACAACTATTGTACTCAGCGGCACACAGTAAAACAGTACAAATCCAACAGAAACGTATATGGAGCGTTCCCTCTCACCCCATGAAAGTCTGCAGATTATCTGTTGACCCTGATGAACGATTTTTGAAAAGGGTATATATGGGATACCGAGCAATAATGAAATAATCCACGTCAATGTTAATAAAACAGCTCGCAATCGTTTTGTGAGGCTCTTAACCTGAAAGGGATGCACAATGGCCATGAATCTTTCAACAACAATCCCCACTAGGCTCACTGTTGAAACAATCTGGGAAACACACCTGGAATATTCTCCCAGTTTGCACAATACCGTAGCCACTGGTTCGTCGATCAACTGTTTTCTTGAGAGCATCCCTTCTGTCGCGTATAGCGGCCAGATGGTCAAGGCCGAGAATAGATCAGAAACTGCCATGTTGACGATGAAATAGTTTGGGCTTGTTCTGAGAGTAGCATTCATAAGAAAAGCTGCTGTTACTAGAATGTTGCCGACAAACGCCGAAATACTAACAAAAGAAATAACTGCTGTCAGTGTTGTAGAAACGACTTGGGAACATATTGATGGATTCAATGAGTTGAAACTTGAGTTGTTCATATTTGATTCGCCAGATCTAGCTGAATGATAAGATCTCACTTAAACGTGAAGCTAGTCCTGTTTGAAATGAACGAGGAGACAGGAGATTGCCTTGAGGCATCGCTCGATCACCAGCTGCCTCTAACGTCATCAGTAGTGGGTAAACAGTGGAAATAAATATTAGGATTAGGGCTGCTTCTCTAAGAATTAACTAGTAATAGTTCTCACTAATAAATCTGCCCCGCTTCTATTTTATCCCTCAAGGGTATAAAATTCTTATACAATTCCACTGCGTATGAGGAAACTATTATTTATTTTATGAACTGAAATTTTATATTTGTTGTAAACTATATCACTCATACTGGCATCCTATCATAAATATGTTCCAAAGAATCAACTGAGTTAACTAAACAAACACATTCTCTACTCTCGCGAAGTGCATTCTGCAAAAAAAAAAAGATATCATACCACTCTGCTGTTTTAGTTTGATACTGAAACAAACCATTTGTCCTGATATACGAGGACTCTACGAGCAAACGTATCACGCGAATGTAGAACAGAAGTCGAGATTTTTTTTCGAGATGTAAACAGAAGTATCCATTACAGGCGCCATGTCAGTATGCAAATTAGAGTCAAGCTGTTTGTCCTCAACGAAAACGCCGAAAACATTTACATTTATAATTTGATCCCTGCCAGTCAACCCAGCCGTCACTGATTTACTTATACGTGATCGGCGATATTCGGTAATAAGAGCAAAACAGCTGATTACACTCCATAACAAACAGTGCAAACATCTCATGCTTGTATTTGAAAACAAGACCACGTGACCTCTTCAGCAGGTAGAGTCGTTTACTGAGCTGCGCGTTTCGTTTCTTTCTCAGTCATACTCAACCTTCCTATCATGCGCCGCGCGTATTGATTGTTTTAGGCACTGTATATTCTACGGCATGGTATAAAATAGTTATGCACTTAATAATCATGGCATACCACTCGAAAGTTTCGCATAACCGATACATATTTTCACACAGTGACTTTTAGCTCGTTCATGCGCAAGCAATGAATGATTATTGTGAGGTTGCACATGTCAACGGAAGTTGTGTACAGTAGACCGAAAATGTTTGTAGAAATTTTGGACCGTAGATGGAAATTAGGGTTCTCACCATACCTCCTCAATGGGGTTAGTGAAAGTCCAAATAAACTTCGATGTCGCCGCAATAGGATTGTCTTTGCCACTGTGCGCCCTCCAACGCCATGCCAAAAATTGACAACTGGCTCCTTTATTTATTCTGACGCTAAATCTAAATCCCTAGGGTTGCGTTCAATGCCGAATCACGTAAAACGACGAATGAAAGAATGGCCCAGAACTAAAACGCGGGGTGTAGGTTTCACCCTTGTAGCCATAACTATCGCCGATAAGATAAGATAAAATAAAATAAAATAAAATAAAATAAGGAAGGCAGTTATGTCAAGAGAGAAAGTTAGAGAAACAGAGAGCAAACTTAATAAACAGTGAGTATAGATCACGGAGAGAACTTGCCTGAAAAAATTTCGGGTAAGTGACTATAGAGTAGCTGTTCATTCACAGGATGACCATGATCGCAGGAAGATGACATAACTTCTAGTTACATCTTTTTTGGACACGTGCATTCTCTTGATTGGTCAGGAAACCTGAACCCGAAGACTGTAGAATAAATTAACAGCAAATGCCTCGCACTAAAAGGACAGTATGCTGTCAGTTCTTTAACATAACGTTTGTTTCGTATGATTCAATAAGTAAGTTTTAACATCAAGTCCAAATTTCGCAACCTCTAAGAGTCTAAAGTCTAATTGTTTCCTAAGAACGTCTTTCCTAACGTTGGCAAAAAATTGCGTAAAGCTATTAATTCATTAGAAACTGGGCTGATGCAGTATTCCAAAGTACAGCATGAAATAAAAGCGAATTTCCAATTGACATGTAACAACTAAACGGCAAACTGCGGGTCTCAAGATAACAGGGGTAATTCTGATGCAGTCCGCATTTTTGCAATACGAAGCGCTTAGATGGACCGAGCACTAAAAGATCAGTTTCGGTGAAATTAAGTTCTCCTTCAAAACATTGCTTCCTCCCCCCCTGATAAATTAAAATATTTATACCTTACCTGGTTATCTTGGAGGTCACGCTCTGTCCTGATTGAATTGGAATTTGAAGATTTTTTTTTTCAGGAGGGAAGAAAACCGTAGAACCCCGTAGAAAAACCTTCGGAGCAAGGCAAGAACCAACACCAAACGCAAACGGCAACGGGCGGGAATCGAGCCCAATTAAACCACATTGGTGGAGGGCGAGGGTTCTCACCACTACTCCAACCCTCTACCCCATATTCTTTTCTTGAGAATAATTAGGTCCATAAATATGAAGAGAAAATACAAAAAGAAACACTCTGGTATTACTTTCCTAATAGAGATCTCATACTAGTTCAAAAACATGGATATTCATGTTAGAGGCGATCGTACGTTTTGAATATGATACGGGATTAAACGAAAAAACGTGAATTTCATTTACACATTACATCAAACAAGCACTTTCACATCCCCACAGTTTAGGCTTCCTTTTCTCTTACACTTTTTAATCACATGAGGCAAGTCCTGTTTCCAATAAATAATAATAATAATAATTTAATATCTTATATTGTGCAAGTTACACAGAAGATACTCACTCGCGCATTACAAACTGACATATACTTTGAATTCTAAAACACTACAACGATTTATATATATAAATATAAATACACACCTATACATGATATCTATTACATGGAATTTTAAGCTATTTAAAATTATGTAACAATGCTAAACCGTACGATTTGTAAGGTTCACAATCTGTACATAGTGGGGAACTTTCGATGCTCAAAGAATTAAAGCTTTTGAGCTATCTTGACTATCGTAAAATTTAACAATCTATACTGAAGACACTTTGGAAAAATCTGCAACAAACAGACCACGAATTTAATCGCAAGGGTTGCAGATTTTGTTTGTTATCAAGTTGAGAGACTTCTTGATTGACACGTTGAAGCAAAATGGATTAAAGCGTAGTATATTACTCATCAGTAAGCTCAATAATGTCTGTTTGTGGTGAGGCTTGCCTACATTTGCAGCAAGAAGACTTGCATTTAAACGGGTTCAACATTTCTTTCAGTGCCTTGGAAAAATTTGTGCTGGAAACAAAGAGAATAACTGGATTAATTGCTGTGCCTAATGATGGAAAAATGTAGAAGAAAATACTCGCAATTCGCATACATGAATCTTTGGTGTACACTGGTGGAAAAACCGCTTTTAGTAATACGTAGACACACAGCGGAGTCCAGCAGAGGAAAAATACTATCACGATCGATATGAAGACTTTCATGACAGTCATATTCTGCTGACGATTTCTAATTCTGGTGTTTTCCTGTACTTCGCACGCTGTTGGTCTTGAGTGTCTCAGAGATTTCATGATTCTGGTGTAAAGTACAATTATTGTTATCAGCGGCACACAGTAAAACAGTACAAATGCAGTGGGAAGGTATATGGAGAGTTCATTTTTACCCCACGAAAATCTGCAGAACATCTGTTGATCCTGTTGAACGATTTTTGAAAAGGGTACAAAAGGGATGGCAACCGATACTGAAATGATCCACGTGAGTATTAGTAAAACAGCTCGCAATCGTTTGGTGAACTTTTTAACCTGAAGGGGATGCACAATGGCGATGAACCTTTCCACGACAATCAGCACGAGGCTCACAATTGAAACCAACTGAGAAACAGACCTGGAATATTGTCCCAATTTGCACAATACCGTAGCCATTGGTTCGTCCATCAACTTTTTCCTTGAAAGCATCCCTTCCGTAGCGTACAACGGCCAGATTATCAAGGCGGAAAATAAATCGGAAGCTGCCATGTTGACGATAAAGTAGTTTGGGCTTGTTCTAAGACTGGCGTTCTTGAAAAAAGCTACGGTAACCAAAATGTTGCCGACAAACGCCGAAATACTGACTAAGGAAAGGACTGCTGTAAGCGTTGATGTGACGGTTTGAAAACACGTTGGGCGACCGACAAAAGCGTCGAAACTTGCGTTGTTGTCCATGATATGAGATCTCACTAAAATGTGATGCTTGTTCGATTTCAATTAAACTAGGAGAACGCCCTGAAGATTTACTCTCGTCACCTGCTGTCACTGACGTCAAAAAAAGCAAACTTTGTATGTAAATATATTTTATTATATGTGTTGGCCCGGCTACAGGCTCGTCAAAATACCGTATTTTGACGAGCCCGTAGCCGTCATCTCACATCAAAACATCTTATAAGAGACTTATTGTTCGACTTCTCCAGCCAATAATTCTGTCAATGAAAGAG
>JAHPZR010043746.1:20000-40634 GCA_019787425.1 Platygyra sinensis
GCTTCCAAGCCATGTAAACGGGCGAAAAATAGAGACAGGACGGCAATGAAAGGAAGATAAAGGGGTAAAAAAGGGAAAAAGGACTGACTTTCCTTTTAATTTTTATATCGTCCGCTTAGTGCGTGATATCCATCCCTTAGCCTCGTTTTCATA
Organism: Platygyra sinensis; assembly: GCA_019787425.1. NCBI lineage: Eukaryota > Metazoa > Cnidaria > Anthozoa > Scleractinia > Merulinidae > Platygyra > Platygyra sinensis. The sequence continues at coordinate 20,154 of JAHPZR010043746.1, forward strand.
AATCCAGACATATGTGCATTTAGACAATAAGAGTATATATCCTGTTAAGGTTACCACGTAAATAAGACCTCTACTAGAGGTGTCTCGTGTCTAAGCGATGTACCTTGCATATGTTGACTGCACCCGCAGTACGAGCGGCAGTCAGAACGTACCGACACGACACTTGATATTAAATAGTCTTTCTCTTCGCCAGTGTTAAAAACAGAGACAATGCTAAACTTGGTTTGACTTCTTCTTTCACGTACTAGAGAATTGGATTTATTTGGTTTAGTTAAACGAGGAAAACAAATTTTGTTGAAATAACTATCACGACTATTATCCTAATTAGCAACGAACTATAAACGAGTTGGTGGACGAGTGCAGGGTGCCCATTTTTGGCAACAAATTAAATTAAAGCACCGTTTTACAGTCTAATATGTTGTTTGGAATAATTAATTCCCCTTTGGCAAATATTCAATATTATACCGCCTCCAGTAAGAAAAGTTGTCCGACTTGAAACCTTTCCTGTTAACATACATTGACATCAGGACTCGCAGAGCAGTTTTTTGTTTCGCCAGCTGAATCCTGATTGGTCAATTCAAATTTAAGGGGCACCAGCCGTAGACAAGGTAAAGCGTCAAGTCTAAACTGTAAACTCCTTCATAGAGGTCCCACTATACCAATCAACAACTTTGAATTCATTTGAATTGTCGCATGTTTTATAACCTCTAAATGCGAACGTCCGAATCAACTTTTGGAAAATTGCAAGTCAAGGCGAATTTTGCTTTTTCGCTGTTTAACTTGTTCCTCATTCTCCAGACACCAGGCGTAAAAAAAGGTGTCTGTGTTTTGCCACGTTCAGTTGCAGCGAAAAGGTACAGACCATTTCTGAAAAAGGATCCCAGGCCACAGCGAATCCCCGTAACTTCTTAATAACAATACTTAGGGTAGAGTACCATGATGATAATAAAATAACGAGAGATGATCAAGGTAATAGAGTTAATCCATCATATAGGCCTTACAGCCAAAGTAACCCCTCCCCCCCCCCCCTTGTTATTTTTTAGACATGGTTCCCAGTTCTTCCGAGGATTTTTCTTGCGCGTTCCTTTTACGGCCCTAGCGACTTTCTCGAATGACTATCTGAGACGAAGGCGGGAAATGAGGTGAAAAGTAATTTCATGTTTCGATTTTCAAAAGACGTTTCATAGCACACATTTGCATTGTGCTCGTTTGGCTTTTTTTGGCTGTTTATTCAGTTTTAGAGTTAACTAAACAAAACACAACTGAAACGGCAAACCACACAATGGCTGTGTGCTCATGCGTTACAATTGTAATTCATTGTTCATTTCTTTGCCGATCTTTGCCAAACATCATCGGTAAATGACCATATTCTGCGCATTCTAGAGAGCGTGAAATAGCGAGACGTACACGAGAAAAGGTTAGTTTTTGTAAGAAACAATTCAAAGCTTCCGTGCACCCTTCATGTCAGTGCCTATATAGGTTATTTTTAGAGTTTTAATATCCCGATCAATAGCGAAGATATCTGTTTTTGTTATGTAAATATTGAAAACGTTAAACAAAAGAACTCTTTGTCTCACCAACCAATAATTCTCTGGTTGGCATATTAATAACAATAGGTGACGACACTGATATCTTTGCTATACTACAACACTGATGTTACAACATTGGTATCACACAAAGGCCTAAGAGACCTTTTTCGCTTGTACATTTTGTTTTCCCAATACAGATTATGTGATGATACTCAGGATTTGATCCTTTGTCTTGTTCATTAAAAAGAGTACATGCAGACATATTCGTGCTTGCATGTACCCTTTTTAATGAACAAAATAAAAGGTAAAATCTTCTGAGTATCATCACATGATCTGTGTTGGGAAAACAAAATGTACAAGCGAAAAAGGTCTATTACAGGTGAACAAGGCGTAAGAGAGAAACATAGTCTACAAGCTTGTAATACAAAAACGGGTGAATATTACACTGCATAGACCCGCTGAAGGGTAAGATTAAGCATGTTTCTAACAGGTTACATCGTCACCAGCTACAGGCGCGGCCTCTTTGCCAAAGTTTGTTTCTTGTTTTTTTTTTTTTTTCACTCCCCCGAAAATTTAATTTATGCTATGTATTCCTTTTTGATACCTCGCCTCGGAGTCCCTTTCGCGTCACTTATTTCTCTAATTTGGCGGAGAGTTTGTAGGAGGGTGTTTGGTTTCTTTTCATAATGTCCTATTTTATTCTTATACAGTTGTATTTGCTCCATTCTATAAAATAGGCTGCCTCGCGGCTTAATTGCTGTTTCTTTTATGTTAGGTGTTATCGTTTATATTGTCTTTGTCCTTTATTTCGATCTACTTTCAACTTACTCGACCATTTGAACGCTGTAATCAGCATACCTTAAATACAAAGGCATTCGCCGTATCGTAACGCAGCAAGGCGTGGTTCACGTGACCTTGATTAGAAAGAACTTCATAACACTAACGAGTATATCGCCTTAAACAGTTAAACGCAATTTCCTTTAATGTAAAAGGCATCAACAAATCAATCAATAGAAAAAAAGCTTTTGCGCTGGCTTCCCCTTAAAAAATTTGATGCTAAATATCATCTATTCATTCAGAGTAGCATCAAAATAGTAGCGGTGTTAGTAACTGTATTGTTATTGTAATTGGTGTAAGTAACTGTAAGTGCTGAAAGTATTGTAACAAGCTGCTATGTCTTGTTCCCTCGGGGGAAGGGAACGGCTACACTTAGGCTAGGGTAAACGAGCAGCTAAACGCCTCGTATATCTATTAGTACTTGGTAAACAAGGTTTTTTTGCACTGAACATACTTATCTCCCACTTGGCGAAATCTTGCGTTAGGCAATTATTTTAACGCGAATATACCAGTAGGAAATTTCTTAACATGGAATCCTTTACAAGAGTGCTTACTAACAAAACATTTACTAAAGTTTGAACTGCAGAACATCTTCATTTTTCAATCCTCCTTAATGCCATCCCTACTATCATTAACCACTATTTATTTATAGACACAAACATTCTTTTTTTTTTTTCAATCTACGAGGAAGAGTTAGAGAAGGAAAGAAAAAGAGACGTCCCATTTGCCAAACTATCTTGCATAACAGGTGAAATATGTATCAAGCTTTTTGTTAACACATCAAAGTAATCGAATTTTACTTTGTATTTGTTTAGATACATCCTATTTCTTTGTAAGAGTATACTAAGGCTGTTAATTACTGCCCCAAAGCACAGCTTTTTAAAGCTCTGATTTTGTTTTAGTTAACGCAGCCCCACGTTTAGCCAGGCAACCAATCAATAGCTTTGAGGCGAACAGAAACAACAACTCAAAAGTTTGACCGCCATTCGGAATAAATGCCCTAATGGTGTTTTGGAGATTTCGTTGAAGGACGCCCTCAAGGTAAACTTTGCGATTTCTTTTATCCTGTCATAAATTGGTGTGAGCACTCAAGAGTAGTCTGAAAAATGTCACTCGAGTACGTTTAGGGATCTGTTGTTTGGCAACTTTCAGAGGGAAAAAATTAATGCGGTCGTGGAAACCGGCCGCTTGACTTCATATGATCTTTTCAACCATCCTTTCAAACCCTAAAACATCCAACAATGCTCAATGATGGAGCGATTCTGTTTGATTCACGAACCCCCTACCTATCAAGCTAAGTATATGTCAGTTTTAAAAGCGCGATCGTACCGGCACAGTTGGGAGACAGTTTACCCTAAAATGTTTATGTTATAAATGTAAAAAATCTCTGGAAACGTCTGATTTCAAGTGTAAAAATGCAAATTTTTGGCCTTTTGTCAGTTAAAGTATTCCAAACGGGAAAGAACAGTCCATCAAGTTGGAATTTTATTCACCCAAATTTACCTTTCCCTAATGGGGCAGAACATTCAAGCATAACAAACCCCTAAACAATTATTAACGGTACGATGCAACACCACTTTTCTGCTCAACTTGCTTTCTGTTAGTTAAATCGAGGGGATTTTACGCTTGCGACAGTTTCATATTGGAGCACAACTATATTTTCAGGATTGAATTACTTGTAAATCAATAATTTGTCTTTGCGCTGAAATCCGCCCACTTCTGCAACAAAGTTTACATAAAATACTCGTTAACATCTCTTTTAGTAAATTCGAGAATCGTGAGCTGGATACGAAAAGAATCACAGGGTTAACCGCTGCACTTAACGATGGAAAAACGTAGTAAAACAAGCCTAAAAATAACCTGACATGCGTCTTTAGCAAACAGCGAAGGGAAGACAACTACAAGCGCTATATAGACACACAGTGGGGTCCAACATAGAAAAAAAGCAACGACAATAGAGATGAAGACTTTCATGACAGTCTGATTCTGCTGCCTATTCTGAATTCTTATAGTGTTTTGACGGGTTTGATCCATCGGTCTTCTTTGTTTTAAACATTTCATGATCTTGGAATAAAGTACGGTTATCAAAATAAATGGTATGAAGTAAAATACTAAGAAGCCGACAGTGTAGAATGTGGAGAGCTCCATCGTGTTCCACGAGGACGAAAATTTACAAAAAGTTTGGCGACCTTCCTGCACGATCTTTGCATACCAGACGTAAGGAATAAGAGTTGAAAGTGGAAAGATCCATGACAATAGCATTAAAAGAGCTCGGAGGCGTCTTGTTATCCTTATAGACTGGAAGGGGAGTACAATGGCAATGAATCTGTCCACGACGATCAGTTCAAGGCTTAGAATCGACACAGCCTGTGATACAGCCCTGGAATACAATCCCAGCTTGCACAGAATCGTGGCCATCGGATCGTCGATCATATGTCTCCTTGTAAGCATGCCATCCATGACGTAGAGCGGCCAGTTGGTGAAAGCGGAGAGTAAATCAGACACTGCCATATTGACGATGAAGTAGTTTGTGCTGTTTCTGATAGTGGTGAACATGAGAAAGACTGCGGTCACTAGAATGTTGCCGACAAATGCAGAAACACTTGACGAAGGAAATAACTGATGTGAGCGAAGTGGATACGACATTAGAACAAGTTGATTGAACTTCAAAATCGACAATGCTGGAGTTGTTCATCTTTCTTTGTCCAACTACCTGTTTTTATGTTTAACTTTGTAAGACAACAGCCTTCGTCGCCTTCACCTTGTTGTATATTCACCGTAAGATATAATTAATCGATATTCACCTGCCAGTCAGCGTTAATTTGATGCAAACTCCAAAAGATGTCCCATGAATAACTTGGAAGCAATAATTTGGCGTGCGTTTCGCCTCATAGACGAAACCTGAACTCTCTGAATGTAGTTAAATTAAGATAAACTAAATCAAAAACGTGTATTTATATCTGCGTCCAGAACGGGAAGTGTCGCGATAGATAAAAATAAAATCACTATATATTGGTTTAGAAACGCTAAACGCTTTTGAACCGGCCGACCAAAGTAGTTTCCATACAAGAAAGCAAAACTTAAGTTTCGTCGCAGCATTAGACTCTTAAATCAGCAGGCAGTGTAAAATATTTACGTCAAGGAAAAAGTTTTCTTAATAGAATTGAGGCTAATTTGAGCGTATTCTGCGTCAGCAGTAACATCGACATAATGTATCCTAATGATCTTCCTGTTTTTGCAATTGTTTGAAATCAATATTTCATAAGCGACGGCGAGTTACTCGCTTTAATTAGTGGAGAGATGTGGATCTTCATTTAAATTTCATGGACTCTTGGAGGGTTTTAAATTATAAATTTAAAGAAAAAGATACGAGAATAAAATGGAATGGTTGTTTCCGAATTAAAGTGAGTAATTAGCGACAATAAAATTTATAATTCATAAGACAATCTTGAAAATGGAAACTCCCGGCCAGTCATTTCGATGCAAATAACTTGTACATAAAATTTTAACCAAGTTACAGTATATAATTTAAGTCTGCCAAAGTTTACTAAAGGATATTACGCTTCGGGATCGGAGACCAATATTGATGCAAAAACGATGCGTTGTATACTCCTGATTGGGCATTCATTCAAAGCCAATGGAACAGTTCTTTGGGCCTCAAGAAGCACACTGAAATTCCAAGAGGGGACCAAGGAACCTTTCTGTTATCTTCTCTCTCAGCTTGGCATAGACGTTTCAGTCAGCTTCAGCACTAGGCCAAATCTCCCGTACAGCTGACATGAATTCTGAAGACCACAATCCGCTCCTATAAGGCCATGAAATTTTGATGTGTCAATAGACCAATTTCGATCTATAAAAACTCACTTAAACAATTGACCGCATCACGAGGCTCTGGGAAATAACCACAGAGTTTATGGGGTTAATTTAGATATTGAACGAGACTTACCTGTCAGTTGAAGTTTGATTGGAATTCTAGCTCCGTCAACAAGCACTGAGTAATTGCATAAGAATATACACTTGCTTTGCATATGACTGCAGCTTAGTACCATGAGGCCGGAACAGTTCAACATTTATCCCAGACTTGTGGATAACAACCATGATCCCCTTGCACCAGAATTATAGGAAGCAAACTGGACTATCATTAGCTTAACTTCTGGTTAAAATTGTTTGAGAGGTTTCCTCAAGGTAAACGTGATCAAAGTTTCTGAACTTACTATCATCAAGGTTAAGACTGGATGAATGGCTTGGCCTCTTCGGACAGATACAACCATATTACAGTTTTTAAGGTCAGGTCCCTTGATAATAAATTATCCAAGCTAGATGTTATCTTGAGGTAGCAAAGTACCTTGCTAACGTCTCAGCAACTGACTATGCTCAAACAGCAGCTCCTTGTTAGCTCCGTTGGTAGAGCACTCTACCGGTATCGCAGAGAATTTTTTCAGGCTTTAATTTCACAACTGCTTAATGACGCCTTCATGTACCACGTTCGTGTGTATCATGGTGCTGTAAGTTTTGGTTCAAAAACCCTTTTGAGGATTGAACATTGTAAGTGTATGATGAGAATCAACCAAGGGGTGGATAATACATGACCAAGGCCGGGAGACCTGGTATTTTTTATACCACTGTATATTTTATTCCTTTTTTAAAAAGGTCAACTAGAAAATCCTACGCTTGGGATAAAGCCGCGAAACACATTTGTTGCCTCCAAAAAGTAATCAACTTAGTAGTGTAACATGAGTACTGTTTAAGAGTTGTATGTCTCCACAATTGTAAGATGATGTCCCAAGCTCTCCTAAAAAATTACCTGCCCTTCAAGAGACTCCCTGACAATCTGCAAGCCATTAGGAACATCTTCTTTATTAATGGACATGAAATTTTTGAGCATGGTCAGTTGCTGTGGAACTGTCATTGGAACATCTACAATAAAGTGTAACAGCCCTGAGTAACTAGCTGGGCAGGCCAGAAGGGAACAATTATTATGTCGTCTTCTTCTACTCTCGGTATCTTTTGCAGCCAAGAGCAATTAAACTAAATGGGGAAAAGGAAAAGAAAAATGTTTCGACCCCATCAATATAATCGGAAGAGCATCTACATAAGTTGCGCCAAGATCAGGTCTCCAGGATGCATAAACAAGACACAATTTTGTAATTAATCTAGAGAGAAAGAGGCCAATAGTTGTTCCCTAAGATTTTTGTAACCAGCTGAAATACGTCTGGCCTTAGCAATTTCACTCCTTATTATCAGTACAAACTCTAGACTCTCTGTCAGCCTGAGTATTGCTGAGTATTACTCTTCCCTGGGATGTGAGTTGCAAACTGAGATCCCTCTTTCAATACAAAACTGTCAGATATGATTGGCAGCAGAGTTGCACTCTATATAATGTGTGACCCCATACATTAAGGTAGTTAACAGTGGTTGTTTGGTCGATATACATGTAAATATGAACACTTTCATTCTACTGTAGAAACTTTCAAACCCAACAAAACTACCTATGAGTTGAAGGCGATTAATGTGTGTTTTGAATCAGTTTCAGTACTTCTGCCTCTTCCTTTTTCAATACCCATGACTGCACCTTTACTCTGGTGTGAAGCACGTACAGGTTTATGTCAGTCTTTGCGTTTGGGGTATAAAGAGGAGAGCCCGCTACTTCCGAATTTTCACAACACGACTGTAATTTTGCAAGGCTCTCTTAAATTGATATAGAAACATTGCTAATATATATAGCCGAGCCACTATTCTATGATCATCATTTTAGTGAGAAGGGACACAGGTATACTGTCAGAACCCAGAAAAACAAGTGTCTAAGTGAAAGTGGTCTAAGCAACATAGCCCACATTTAGTTGCCTTTTCCTTCTAAGAGTGGCGCAAACAGGTTTTACAATTTTCGTAAACATACATACGCCATTAGGTAGGCACGCCCAATGAAGTAATTTTCCTCTCCAGTTAAACTCAAGAAATTTTTAATATTCCTCATCAATGGGCTCTGAGGAATAAGCATCTCTAAATAAACTAAGGCCCTGTAGAATTCGTTTTCATGAGCTGTTTACCAGATTTCAGAGTATCCTTCTTGCAATCATACTGCACATGCTCATAAGAGTTTTTTAGTCTTAATATGAGTCTTCAAGTGTCGTCCTTCTTACGCCGGATGAAACATATTTCCCTTCGCAGTGAGTAGTTTCTTGATAACTCGGTAGTCCTTTACTTGCTCTGCATGGTAAAACATTCCTAGAACAGCTAAACCTGGGAGCATTAATGCTTAAAATCATTCTGTAAGTCAGGCTTTATCAACTCTCGATCTACGCCTTTGATTAAGCTCAGTGTTAGAATTAGCCAACAATTACGCAAACGCATCTTAAGCCTCTTGAAGCAGTCACATCCAATAGTCAGTGGTACTATTTGCTCAACGAGCTTGTTATTTATGGTCATGATGTATGTTAAAGCACACACACCTTTTAATTAAGACGTTTGAACCTTTTTCATTTTAACCTCTTGTAAACGTACTGATGGGATCAAATGATACAATACAGCCTGGTTTACACATACTTAAATCAGGCTTTCGCAATTCTCAGGGCGATGTTATTTGTTCATCTTTTCCGAACGCTTTTCTTCTGGCAGTATGTCTTTCATTAATGTATTGATGACGCTTGTCAGTTCTAAGTCCACATTCGGATTAGTTTTTTCGTTTTGCAGATCCTATTTAAGCTGCTGAGCACTTTGCATTTACTCTCATTAGAGGAAGGATAGAAGTGTCAAGCGACTGTCCCACAGACGCGTCCAGATCTATGCACTTCTGGCTATTGCCATTAGCCTCTTCCTGCTTCTACTTTGTCCTGGTATTAAGGATATCTTCCTTTTGAATTTTCTCGTCATAGAAAATCTTAAGGCCGACTTTAACCGATTTAGAAGCCACGGAAATGGTCTTACCTTTATTTTCGGACAGTGCTCTATTCCTTCTTGCGTGAGAGCTAAGGATATCTTCCTCTTGAGTTCCCTTGTCATAGGAAATCCCTATAAGTCGCTTTAACCGAATTAAAAACCTCGGAAGTGGCATTAGCCAATTTTTCCGGACAGTGTTGCAAATCATTCTCCATAAAAAAGGTTAAGTCTGCATTTCAGCCAAGTGGCCTACCAGGGGCCCGTTTCTCGAAAGACCCGGTAACTTGACGGGCCCGAAATCAGATTTTGAAATGAAAATCTCAAGAAAAGTAGGATGTGTTCTGATCTCTAATAAAGTCCATTTTGTTTCTTTAGCTAACAACTTTACTGTATAATATTCAAAACTTTTGAAACTACCATCTGGAATGGAAAACAAAACAGCTTAACGGGCCCGGTATTTACCGGGAGCTTCGAGAAACGGGCCCCAGGCGGAGCTTATCCCGGTTTCTGTAGCATGAAGCGACTAGGAGTATTTCTACTCCCCCCAGGATGGAATGCTAGTCCATCGTAGGGTTACCTGCAGCATTAAATTCACCGGTACCCATTTATACACCTGGGTGGAGAGAGGCGCCGTGAGAGTAAAGTGTCTTGCCCAAGAACACAACACAATGTCCCCGGCCAGGGCTTGAACCCGGACCGCTCGCTCCGGAGTCGAGCGCGCTCATCATGCTCATCGCGCAGAATGCTATTGTCTTTCGCGACATGTACTTGCAGTGCCCAGATTTCAATGCACTGAATAATAATGACATAAATTAAGCTTTCGGATTTCCGACTGCTCTCGTCCGGCAATAAATCGGCGGCTGTCGCTCTAATTTAAACGCGGCCTAAAACAAATGTAGGGGTGGCCTACGCTCTTCACACAGACATGTGACAACAAAGTCGTGTTGCAGTGGCAATCTCTAATCTCTCCTTTTTTGTTGACATGTCATACTCGCAATGGTTTAAACGCGGAAGCCAAAAGTTTTCCCACAAAAATATTCTTCCAAAGCGATGTCATATGGAAAATTCGGTGCGCGAAACACTTGGATCTATTTTATCGTTGCCCTCTATTACTCGACCGGTCGAGGTCAAAACATTTCATTAGACACTTAACAATTATTCTTTGAAATCGAGGTGAATAGTGGCAGAATATTTACCGAGCCGCGAAGCGGCGAGGTAAATATTCTGCCACTATTCACCGAGATTGAGAAGAATAATTGTTTTAGTATACACACAAGAAGTGATCTCAACAACATTTCAGAAGGAAACCATTAAAAATCGATTTAATTGACCTCTCAATTCATGCGTGAAAAACGTGCAATCTGTACAAAACATGCGCGAATTCGCGAAACTATTTACAGAATCTTTGAACATGGAAAATCTATAGTTAATCTTCGAAAAAAACTCGTGACAGTCTAGAATAATGGTCGTTAAACATCGTTCAAATCAGTGTGAATCAAAAGTATGCTTTATTCAAAAGTATGCTTTATTTTTGTTTGGCTTAGGCATTATTGACTCGGTAGGGGGTGAATAATGCTCATTAGCCAGAGATAGCGAACCAATCAGATTGCTTAAAACACCAAGATCACTGAGTGTGTATATACTAAAGTCTATTACTCGATCGGTTTACGTTAAGTCTGTATGTTGTTCAAGGACTTCAAAGACAACACAGGTCTTTTCTATTCGTACGACGGTGGGGAAAACAAAAATTAATGACTCTTCTGCTTGAACGCTTCCGTTGTTTGTGCGAGATAATTATTCAAAATTGGAACCGTTTTAACTCTCGCCTGAATTTCAAACCGAGCCCGAGCTATTGTCATGCAAGTCTTTGTGAAGGAGCGCACAAAATTCGCATTTTGCGACTACTTCCAAACTTCGAAATCCCTTGAAAGTTTATATGAAGCTTTAATGAATGTCAAATAAAAATATCCACATGGTAAAAAAGAAATCTAGCAATTGAATGAAGAGAGGTCACGCCTCGAGGTGCGGTGAGATCGATTTTTCATACAAGCAAGATGCTAACATAGTCAATTTTCACGCCAAATTTGCGACCTCTTCTTAAAGCGCCTGAGCAAAGCGAGAACCATGCACTTTTCAATTGACCTTTCTTCTTTAAAAACCATATGGTAAAAGTAGCTTTTGAAAAACAGTTTATCCATAAACGAGTAGAAGGTAAGCCCTCCTCGACATTTTCAGCCTTTTTATCTCTTTTGTTTGACAATCGTTTTTTAATTAGCTTTCAAATTTAGCGCCGGCGTCTTAATGAAAGTCCCGGATAGGTCGCTGAATTCGACAAAATACGCTGCTCCTGATCAAATCTAAATCAAAATGCTTGAGTTAAGCATTAGAAGACGCCAAAGCAACTTTAGTACTGTCTTTACTTTTTGTTAGCTGCGAAGAAAAAATACTGTTATCGTGATTTTTCGATAGGATCTATGTTGGTTTTGGCAGCCGCTCAATTTTGAGAGTGCAGCCAGTGTATGCAATGGCGTCAAGCAAATCATTTTTTTTCGCCCGAGCTTTTTCTATTTTTGAGTCGGGAGGTATTCAAAACACTTAATGACTGGCCCCTCGGGAAACAGTGAGTTTTGTTTCCCCTCGACCTCAATGTTCCCCTCGACTTCGCCTCGGGGAACATTGAGGGTCTCGGGGAAACAAAACTCACTGTTTCCCTTGTGGCCAGTCATTAAGTGCTTAGTACTCTCGCAGTCTGTTTGTATGTATTTTTTTATTTTTACGAGTTTAAGTTTTCAAACTTTTTTCTCGACCGCAGAATTTTGTGGCAACGTGCTAAAATTAGACCTGAGTGAATAAGCCAATTAAATGGGAGAATTGGTCGTCCGTTGGGATTTGTGATTGGCAGGCTTAACAACTCAGCTTCGCCGGTTATATAGGATCACTCCTTGTTTAACTGTAACGGTTGTTACCTGACTAACTGTCAGGGAAGCTGCTAACAAATTTACTTAAGATAAATTTCAATTTTCAAGAAAAAAAGACTTAACTTACAGCGTAGTTGCTATAGTAACAGTGCGATAATGTCATTATGTATGCGGCTCAGCAACTTTCATTTTTACAGAAAGTTTTACCTTTGTCCAATATAATAATATTATCTTAATTCAAGGTCGCACTGGAGACAGGCAGATTTATTCTGTTTATTCTGGCAAGTTTAACCCCTTCTTCCCCAGAGTAACAGCCACATTTCTGTCAGTAGTAGTTTACTGCCGTTGAGGGTGACCAAATTGTCTCTAGGCGGACAAAAGCTTTTTTTGTGCGGAAAATCTTCAAAGGTGCACTCGTCGTGCCTCGGATAAAGACTTTCTACGGAAAGCAAATTAAACGTGATATTTCTTTCCAATGAAATCTACGTCACTCACGTCAAGGATAGTAATCGTAATGAGCTTTAGGTAACTTAGAGGTTGCAATTTTATTGCAATTTTATGCATTAAATTCATCTTCTGAATAATTTTCCATAGCATAAATCGTCGATTCTACGACAATGTTGTCCGCGATAAATTCTGCAGTGTAAATTTATTCTTTACTCACGCCTATTTTTAAGGTGTCTCTTGAATTAAAGATCTCCAATTGCTTATATAGATTAGCCACTGGAGAATGAATAAAACAACTTAGGTCACAGCGGGACTTTATTTCCATGAACATAGGCAAAGACATTTTGCTTGCATACTAATTATATCGATTAATGGGTCTGATAAAAATTACTAATGTGGCACGTGATGTACACATGTATATGTACGTGATGTATGCCCCCGGGGGGAAGAATCCCATATAAAAGGGCATGGATGTTTGTCAGAAATTTTGAAAAGATCCCTGAAGAGATACCAAGATCCTGTTCAATGCCTTAAAAGGTACCACGGCAAAAGCTTCAGTCTGCTGTGGACCTTAAAAGCTGAACACCATAAGAGAAATTAAACCCGAAAAGGTACCACGAGCACCATCTTATTTTTATGTGGTAGCTGCCCCGGGATGCGTGTATACGTGATGTAAAATTTAACATCATGGTTCCATTAAGTACACCTTTTCTTTATTTATTTATTCAAAGTAAGGCCCAAAGATAAAATCAACACAGGAGAAAGATTACTTACATCAAGTATTAAAAGCCAAACACTGCCTGATCAATATAATGACTGCATTACGTACGCTTGAAAAAATCCGCTAATTTTAATTCCTTTTTTTAATTTCTAACTCGCATCAGATCTAGACATTGAGAGCTGCTGTTTGCACGACATGATTTTAAAGGTAAGCACTAGTATACGCCAGAAAAGCTTTTATTACATGTATTTTCACCGATTTAACTAAGCTAAGTGATTAGTAGGCCTCTGCTATATGCCTTCTGGTAATTTGAAAGCGCCCTTGTCGATATTCATGGGAGTTTCATGTGACTTCTCACTCTTGACTTTAAATAGGGTTTTTTTCCAATCGAGTCCTTTGTAAGTTCCAAAGCTTTGGGGGTGAAAGCGAATTTAAAAGAATTTAAAATTTTGTTGGTAAAATTTTGTATTCCTTTGCTAATAGAATTTAAACGAGAAGCAGCTGTATTTGATAATGCGAATTAAGGACTCTGAGATCACGCAGTACTGTTTACCAAGTGTCGATTTGTGGACAGTGCGTATATCTTGGCTTGATCATCATAAACACCTTTATAGCAACCTGACCAACATCATATCTTCTCAGAGGTTTAAGGTACTGTGCAAATGCTTTTTTAGTATCGTCCCAAAGCTCTTGGCTGAACATCGTCGAAGGCTATCCAATCCAATCATTTGGTCGACACAAAGGTACGTCAAAAAGATCTCTGTTAACCTTATTTAAATCTTTTGAGATCATTATTCGATTAAAATAACTGAACCAAAAAGAAAATTACTAAAAAGAGCTAAAAGGTCGTGACTGAACATTTCGTTCGAAGTCGCTTAATGGGAAATCTGTTTGTTAAGGAGACTAGCAGTATTAGTTATTAAAAAAAAAAATCAGTACTGCCCTTTTTCACAGTGTTGTAGCTGAACCACAACAGAGGATACACAAGATCTTCATAATGGACAATTCGACTCACACCGATGCTTATGATTCTGCGTCATGCTCTTATGCCGTTTCCATTTTCTTTACAACCGCAATGGCAATAGTAAGCTTAGCAGGTTTCATTGGAAACATTTTGGTGATCTTCTCAGTTTACAAATATCCTATCCTGAGGACAAGCACCAACTATTATTACGTCAACATGGCGGTGTCGGATCTGATTGCTAGTGTTACTATCTGGCCGCTCTACCTCACTGATGAGATCATAACAAGCAGCGGAAGTCTTCTCCAAGAACCACTGGCAACTGCGGCATGCAAAGTGGGAATGTTTTTCAGACTGGCATCGACCGTAGTGTCTATCTTAAGTCTGGTGTTGATTGCTGTTGACAGATTCATTGCTACCGTATTTCCTTTGAAAGCAGCATTAATAACATCAAAATTGAGGGCAGCTTTGCTGTTTGCCACATGGTTGATATCCACCGCATATTGTTTCCTGGCGCCTTACCATTCAAGAGTGCGAAAAGTCGGTCGGGAAACATTCTGCAGATTTGCGTGGAATGAGATGGCGACAGCGATCTACTTCATAACTGGCCTAACGCTGTTTACTGTCATGCCATTGATCACAATTATTGTTCTTTATCTCTGTATTATGCGCTCTTTAAGAAGAAGACTACAACCGCAAGAGGACACAAGGGCCAGTAAACGCCAGAAAAACAGAAGCAAACAGAACGAACACGTAATGAAAATATTCAAATCCATTGTTATTGCGTATTTTGTTACCTATTCCTTTTTTTGGGTATATTTTGTTCTTAAAATCACCTTCCCTGAACTTTCTTACAAAGACAGCTGCAAGTTAATTTTGGGTTTTACCTATTTTGTGCTGCCATCGCTAAGCACGGCAATTAATCCAGTAATTTTATTTGCATTTAGCAGTAATTTTCGCCAAGCTCTTCGTATGCTTAATCTGTTCTCATTCCGTATTACAGTCAATTCTGTTCATGTTTTAAACACGTCCGTACAAGAAAGAGATGGGTCCACATCAGATCCAGCGAAACCTAGTCAGACGCTGTGTTAAGGTACTAGAGATTGAATTAGTTTGAATGTGAAAGCTGACGGCTTGAAAATCTTTCTTTGATTTAAGTGTGAACTACTAGCTAGGTGTAGGTAAGTGCATGACCATTATAAACAACAAACATTTGACAATTTTTTTTTGACATTTTGACATTTGACAAGATAACTATGAATTTAAATCTATGTGAACGTTTGCATAATGGCACCACACATGGTAATTATGTTATATTTACCCACCAATCTTCTAAAGCTCGCAGGCGCAAGGAGCACGTAATCAATTATTCTTCTTCGTTTTGGGCATCGCACCTTTGTCATTCAGTTCAGTCTATAAAGATTTAATAATTATAAACCACCGTTAGAAATGTCAACTTCATCTTGTTACTATTTTTTTCTAAATAAGTTGTTAATTCTGTTGGTTAGGGCACTTAAAGTAAGTTTAAAATTTCCTATATTATGTTAAGAAATAACTACTTAAAACTGCTGTACAGCTAAGATGCGTTGATTGTTGATTGTATTTATTTTGGATTCACATGTGACGACGTTTAGTGTTTCCCAAATAATGTCTCGTTCATAGCTTGTCCCGTTCCTAATTTCTCCAAAGAGTCCTTTCAATCCCCGCTGTGTTGATATTGTCTCTTCAGTGTTGCCACATGTAAATGCATATGAATGCGAAATTAACAAATTATTCAGTACATTTTGAGGAATGAGCTTATTGCCTAGAGCTGCCGACGCTTTTGATTCAGATAATGAAACGTTCAATATACAGTGTACTTCTTACACACATGAAAGAAGACCTAAAAGCAATTAATTTGATAATGGTCGGTTATAATCAAAGTATAATTGCAGTAATGTACTAAGAGATGGCGGTGTTGCACATGGTGCTATCTTAGCTTCTTTGAAATCTTTATCAGTCTTTGAATATTACGCAAACTATTTGTTTTTTTATGCCTTGTTGTTGTTGTTGTTGAACGAAAACTCCTAAAGACCCGGAATTCCATACCTCAGTCTAACAAGAAAAAAAAAATATTAAAGGTATGAATAATTTACCTTGAAATTAACTCAGTAATAGTTTTCTTTGAATAAATATTAAATCTTCACGTCAGAAGTTGGTTTACTTTTTTTTGCATTTGGTCAATGATATCTCAGTCTTATTGCTAATTAAATTTAAAAAATTCTGAGTTTAACGAGAAAAGCCTAACCATTATTATTGTTAGTACAATACCCCCTACATAGGCCTTACGCCTGACGGATTGATCGATTAACTGATTGTTGATACCTGCGTTTGCTTCTCGAATTACGATGAGGTTGTTTTGTTTCATTTCTTTTATTAGAACACATATACGTAAATGGAAATTTCTCCCAAATTTACGAAAAAAGAAAGGGGAGGGTTACCCTTGCGAAATATTTTTTTGAGACTTTATTCAGAAAGTTAAGCTGCATCCAATTTTTATGCCTGGATTTCCAGAATACAGTGGATAAGAGCAATAACAGTTTTAATAATATACATGAAAAAGTTTCTCGATTCTGATAGGCTGAGAGCAGTGCAGGTCAAGTGTAACAACAGCGCAAAAAGTGCAGTGTAGCACCAGTGCAAATTACACATCGTAATTATATTCTGGATTGTGAATTGCTGAAAGATAATGGGAAATTTTCTTAGCCAGTGTTATCAGTGTTAATACGAAAAATGGTTTCAAGAAAGATCTTCCGGCACTTCCTTCATGCGATTTTTTTTTCATGTTTATATTATTAATAAGTAATCATACGCGGTTTTTTCTCGTTCAATTTGAAATTATTTGCACTTGTGAGTTTTTCAAAAAGTCGCCGAAGCGGCTCGTGCATTTTCAGCTTTTTGAAAAATTCACTCGTGCAAATTAATTCCAAACTGAACATATCATTACCTATACTTAAATCTATAATGTTGCTAGTCTCCTTAACAAATACATAGATTTTTCCTTTCCTGCTTCGAATAAGACGTCAGATGACAATCTTTCAGCTTTGTTTTTAAAATGTGCATGGGAAAAACTTCTCCTTTTTGGTTCAGTTATCTAAAAAGGCCGAACCAATTTCGAAAAACAGGTTTTACGTACCTTTGTGTCAACTAAATTCTTGTTTTTACTCTTAAAATGATTGCCTTCGATTGTATTCAGCCAACCGTTTCAGGGCGATGGTAAAATAGCATATTCGACCCAAGATATATCTAATGTTTATTCTTAGAATACATGTTATTCTGCTTCCAATAACTTCTATACTAAACCTTCTAGGCTATCCGTTCAAGTTAATTCCTTCCCTCGGATAGAAGTAAAAGTAATCTCTCCAAAAATGCGTTTAAAAGAATACTCAAGCAAATTTTATTCAACATTTTAGGCTTACAAGACTCTCACATATAGATTTATCTGAGATTATACAAAATAATGTTAAGTCCAGGTAATACTTCTCCTGGTCTGTCCTCTTCCCACTAACATAAACGGTAGCTTTACCTTTAATATTTCGAATCAGGTCAATGATACGGTTTTTCCTGTTGTCATTCAATACCCTCTTTTCCTTTCTACTTTCGTACTTAATTTAGTATACGAAGCGCCCTTGTCAGTAATAATCAAAATTTGTCGTCCTCTCGTTGTGACAATTCATCGATCGTAAGGGTTCTCAGGTTTAACCCAGTCTTCTGTAAGTTCCAAAACAAAACCGTTATCAGTCATTTTCCAATAGATAGGGGACTTCAAAAAGGAATTATATTAGTAAAATTTTATTAATGCTCTGCTTTTAGAATTCTAAATGAGCAACAGCTGTGTTTGATGATGAAAATTTTGAAGAAACAATGAGATCACGCGGTACCGTTCACCACGTATTGATTAGTGGACAGTAAATATGTCTTGGCTTGATATGAACACCTTTATATCAACTTGACCATCATTATATCTTTTACTTTGTTAACTATGCATATGGGTTATTGACCAAGTGTGAGGTCAAGATGACTGCATGGATATTAATTCATGTTCAAGTTCTTTTTTGCGTGTTTATTGACCGAGGCGAAGTCGAGGTCCATAAAGTCGCGAATAAAACGCGAACAAAATTCAGCCATCTTGACCGATAAAGGATTTATTATATGGCTTTCGGGGAACTGATTTTTCTTGCTGGATACAGCGGGTAGTCCCAATCGAGCAAGATAGCGCCATCTTGTCCGCACGTGTAGCCAATCACAGCGCGCGATTTGGTTCATCTTGTCCGCTCATGGAGCTAGCCATATAAAAAAAAACTATACTATACACATGATTATTTTCAAATTAAATTTTTACAAACAAGGGCATGATGACAACAAGCAAAGGCTAATATAGGTGGGCCACGCTTTAATAGGCTAATTACAAAAATATACCAAAACAGAAATTAAGTACGAAAGTAGAAAGGAAAAGAGGGTATTGAATGACAACAGGAAAAACCGTATCATTGACCTGATTCGAAATATTAAAGGTAAAGCTACCGTTTATGTTAGTGGGAAGAGGACAGACCAGGAGAAGTATTACCTGGACTTAACATTATTTTGTATAATCTCAGATAAATCTATATGTGAGAGTCTTGTAAGCCTAAAATGTTGAATAAAATTTGCTTGAGTATTCTTTTAAACGCATTTTTGGAGAGATTACTTTTACTTCTATCCGAGGGAAGGAATTAACTTGAACGGATAGCCTAGAAGGTTTAGTATAGAAGTTATTGGAAGCAGAATAACATGTATTCTAAGAATAAACATTAGATATATCTTGGGTCGAATATGCTATTTTACCATCGCCCTGAAACGGTTGGCTGAATACAATCGAAGGCAATCATTTTAAGAGTAAAAACAAGAATTTAGTTGACACAAAGGTACGTAAAACCTGTTTTTCGAAATTGGTTCGGCCTTTTTAGATAACTGAACCAAAAAGGAGAAGTTTTTCCCATGCACATTTTAAAAACAAAGCTGAAAGATTGTCATCTGACGTCTTATTCGAAGCAGGAAAGGAAAAATCTATGTATTTGTTAAGGAGACTAGCAACATTATAGATTTAAGTATAGGTAATGATATGTTCAGTTTGGAATTAATTTGCACGAGTGAATTTTTCAAAAAGCTGAAAATGCACGAGCCGCTTCGGCGACTTTTTGAAAAACTCACAAGTGCAAATAATTTCAAATTGAACGAGAAAAAACCGCGTATGATTACTTATTAATAATATAAACATGAAAAAAAAATCGCATGAAGGAAGTGCCGGAAGATCTTTCTTGAAACCATTTTCGTATTAACACTGATAACACTGGCTAAGAAAATTTCCCATATCTTTCAGCAATTCACCAAGCCAGAATCTAATGTACGATGTGTAATTTTGCACTGTGCCTAACACTGCACTTTTTTGCGCTGTTTTGTTACACTTGACCTGCATGCTCTCAGCCTATCAGAATCGAGAAACTTTTTTCATGTATATTATTATAAAACTGTATTGCTCTTATCCACTGTATTCTGGAAAGCCCGGCTATAAAATATTGGCTGCAGACTTAACTTTCTGAATAAGTTCTCACAAAAAATACTTCGCAAGGGTAAACCCCTCCCCTTTCTTTTGTTCGTAAATTTGGGAGAAATTTCCATTTACGTATATGGTGTTCTCTAATAAAAGAAATGACTACACACAACAAACATCATCGTAATTCGAGAAGGCAAAACCGCAGGTATACAACAATCAGTTTAATCGATCAAGTCCCCGTCAGGGCGTAAGGCCTATGTAGGGGGTATTGTACTAACAATAAATAATGGTTAGGCCTTTTCTCGTTAAACTCAGAATTTTTTAAATTTAATTAGCGATAAGACTGAGATATCATTGGACGCAAAATGCAAAAAAAGTAAAACCAACTTCTGGACGTGGAAGATTTAAATATTTATTCAAAGAAAACTATTACTGAGTTAATTTTCAAGGTAAATTTATTCATACCTTTAATATTTTTTTTTTTCTTGTTAGACTGAGGTATGGAATTCCGGGTCTTTAGGAGGTTTTCGGTTCAACAACAAACAACAACAAGGCATAAAAAACACAAATAGTTTGCGTAATGTATTCAAAGACTGATAAAGATTTCAAAGAAGGCTAAG
>JAHPZR010043748.1:0-10654 GCA_019787425.1 Platygyra sinensis
CCAGGCCACAGCGAATCCCCGTAACTTCTTAATAACAATACTTAGGGTAGAGTACCATGATGATAATAAAATAACGAGAGATGATCAAGGTAATAGAGTTAATCCATCATATAGGCCTTACAGCCAAAGTAACCCCTCCCCCCCCCCCCTTGTTATTTTTTAGACATGGTTCCCAGTTCTTCCGAGGATTTTTCTTGCGCGTTCCTTTTACGGCCCTAGCGACTTTCTCGAATGACTATCTGAGACGAAGGCGGGAAATGAGGTGAAAAGTAATTCATGTTTCGATTTTCAAAGACGTTTCATAGCACACATTTGCATTGTGCTCGTTTGGCTTTTTTTGGCTGTTTATTCAGTTTTAGAGTTAACTAAACAAAACACAACTGAAACGGCAAACCACACAATGGCTGTGTGCTCATGCGTTACAATTGTAATTCATTGTTCATTTCTTTGCCGATCTTTGCCAAACATCATCGGTAAATGACCATATTCTGCGCATTCTAGAGAGCGTGAAATAGCGAGACGTACACGAGAAAAGGTTAGTTTTTGTAAGAAACAATTCAAAGCTTCCGTGCACCCTTCATGTCAGTGCCTATATAGGTTATTTTTAGAGTTTTAATATCCCGATCAATAGCGAAGATATCTGTTTTTTGTTATGTAAATATTGAAAACGTTAAACAAAAGAACTCTTTGTCTCACCAACCAATAATTCTCTGGTTGGCATATTAATAACAATAGGTGACGACACTGATATCTTTGCTATACTACAACACTGATGTTACAACATTGGTATCACACAAAGGCCTAAGAGACCTTTTTCGCTTGTACATTTTGTTTTCCCAATACAGATTATGTGATGATACTCAGGATTTGATCCTTTGTCTTGTTCATTAAAAAGAGTACATGCAGACATATTCGTGCTTGCATGTACCCTTTTTAATGAACAAAATAAAAGGTAAAATCTTCTGAGTATCATCACATGATCTGTGTTGGGAAAACAAAATGTACAAGCGAAAAAGGTCTATTACAGGTGAACAAGGCGTAAGAGAGAAACATAGTCTACAAGCTTGTAATACAAAAACGGGTGAATATTACACTGCATAGACCCGCTGAAGGGTAAGATTAAGCATGTTTCTAACAGGTTACATCGTCACCAGCTACAGGCGCGGCCTCTTTGCCAAAGTTTGTTTCTTGTTTTTTTTTTTTTTTTCACTCCCCCGAAAATTTAATTTATGCTATGTATTCCTTTTTGATACCTCGCCTCGGAGTCCCTTTCGCGTCACTTATTTCTCTAATTTGGCGGAGAGTTTGTAGGAGGGTGTTTGGTTTCTTTTCATAATGTCCTATTTTATTCTTATACAGTTGTATTTGCTCCATTCTATAAAATAGGCTGCCTCGCGGCTTAATTGCTGTTTCTTTTATGTTAGGTGTTATCGTTTATATTGTCTTTGTCCTTTATTTCGATCTACTTTCAACTTACTCGACCATTTGAACGCTGTAATCAGCATACCTTAAATACAAAGGCATTCGCCGTATCGTAACGCAGCAAGGCGTGGTTCACGTGACCTTGATTAGAAAGAACTTCATAACACTAACGAGTATATCGCCTTAAACAGTTAAACGCAATTTCCTTTAATGTAAAAGGCATCAACAAATCAATCAATAGAAAAAAAGCTTTTGCGCTGGCTTCCCCTTAAAAAATTTGATGCTAAATATCATCTATTCATTCAGAGTAGCATCAAAATAGTAGCGGTGTTAGTAACTGTATTGTTATTGTAATTGGTGTAAGTAACTGTAAGTGCTGAAAGTATTGTAACAAGCTGCTATGTCTTGTTCCCTCGGGGGAAGGGAACGGCTACACTTAGGCTAGGGTAAACGAGCAGCTAAACGCCTCGTATATCTATTAGTACTTGGTAAACAAGGTTTTTTTGCACTGAACATACTTATCTCCCACTTGGCGAAATCTTGCGTTAGGCAATTATTTTAACGCGAATATACCAGTAGGAAATTTCTTAACATGGAATCCTTTACAAGAGTGCTTACTAACAAAACATTTACTAAAGTTTGAACTGCAGAACATCTTCATTTTTCAATCCTCCTTAATGCCATCCCTACTATCATTAACCACTATTTATTTATAGACACAAACATTCTTTTTTTTTTTCAATCTACGAGGAAGAGTTAGAGAAGGAAAGAAAAAGAGACGTCCCATTTGCCAAACTATCTTGCATAACAGGTGAAATATGTATCAAGCTTTTTGTTAACACATCAAAGTAATCGAATTTTACTTTGTATTTGTTTAGATACATCCTATTTCTTTGTAAGAGTATACTAAGGCTGTTAATTACTGCCCCAAAGCACAGCTTTTTAAAGCTCTGATTTTGTTTTAGTTAACGCAGCCCCACGTTTAGCCAGGCAACCAATCAATAGCTTTGAGGCGAAACAGAAACAACAACTCAAAAGTTTGACCGCCATTCGGAATAAATGCCCTAATGGTGTTTTGGAGATTTCGTTGAAGGACGCCCTCAAGGTAAACTTTGCGATTTCTTTTATCCTGTCATAAATTGGTGTGAGCACTCAAGAGTAGTCTGAAAAATGTCACTCGAGTACGTTTAGGGATCTGTTGTTTGGCAACTTTCAGAGGGAAAAAATTAATGCGGTCGTGGAAACCGGCCGCTTGACTTCATATGATCTTTTCAACCATCCTTTCAAACCCTAAAACATCCAACAATGCTCAATGATGGAGCGATTCTGTTTGATTCACGAACCCCCTACCTATCAAGCTAAGTATATGTCAGTTTTAAAAGCGCGATCGTACCGGCACAGTTGGGAGACAGTTTACCCTAAAATGTTTATGTTATAAATGTAAAAAATCTCTGGAAACGTCTGATTTCAAGTGTAAAAATGCAAATTTTTGGCCTTTTGTCAGTTAAAGTATTCCAAACGGGAAAGAACAGTCCATCAAGTTGGAATTTTATTCACCCAAATTTACCTTTCCCTAATGGGGCAGAACATTCAAACATAACAAACCCCTAAACAATTATTAACGGTACGATGCAACACCACTTTTCTGCTCAACTTGCTTTCTGTTAGTTAAATCGAGGGGATTTTAGGCTTGCGACAGTTTCATATTGGAGCACAACTATATTTTCAGGATTGAATTACTTGTAAATCAATAATTTGTCTTTGCGCTGAAATCCGCCCACTTCTGCAACAAAGTTTACATAAAATACTCGTTAACATCTCTTTTAGTAAATTCGAGAATCGTGAGCTGGATACGAAAAGAATCACAGGGTTAACCGCTGCGCTTAACGATGGAAAAACGTAGTAAAACAAGCCTAAAAATAACCTACATGCGTCTTTAGCAAACAGCGAAGGGAAGACAACTACAAGCGCTATATAGACACACAGTGGGGTCCAACATAGAAAAAAAGCAACGACAATAGAGATGAAGACTTTCATGACAGTCTGATTCTGCTGCCTATTCTGAATTCTTATAGTGTTTTGACGGGTTTGATCCATCGGTCTTCTTTGTTTTAAACATTTCATGATCTTGGAATAAAGTACGGTTATCAAAATAAATGGTATGAAGTAAAATACTAAGAAGCCGACAGTGTAGAATGTGGAGAGCTCCATCGTGTTCCACGAGGACGAAAATTTACAAAAAGTTTGGCGACCTTCCTGCACGATCTTTGCATACCAGACGTAAGGAATAAGAGTTGAAAGTGGAAAGATCCATGACAATAGCATTAAAAGAGCTCGGAGGCGTCTTGTTATCCTTATAGACTGGAAGGGGAGTACAATGGCAATGAATCTGTCCACGACGATCAGTTCAAGGCTTAGAATCGACACAGCCTGTGATACAGCCCTGGAATACAATCCCAGCCTGCACAGAATCGTGGCCATCGGATCGTCGATCATATGTCTCCTTGTAAGCATGCCATCCATGACGTAGAGCGGCCAGTTGGTGAAAGCGGACAGTAAATCAGACACTGCCATATTGACGATGAAGTAGTTTGTGCTGGTTCTGATAGTAGTGAACATGAGAAAGACTGCGGTCACTAGAATGTTGCCGACAAATGCGGAAACACTGACGAAGGAAATAACTGATGTGAGCGAAGTGGATACGACATTAGAACAAGTTGATTGAACTTCAAAATCGACAATGCTGGAGTTGTTCATCTTTCTTTGTCCAACTACCTGTTTTTATGTTTAACTTTGTAAGACAACAGCCTTCGTCGCCTTCACCTTGTTGTATATTCACCGTAAGATATAATTAATCGATATTCACCTGCCAGTCAGCGCTAATTTGATGCAAACTCCAAAAGATGTCCCATGAATAACTTGGAAGCAATAATTTGGCGTGCGTTTCGCCTCATAGACGAAACCTGAACTCTCTGAATGTAGTTAAATTAAGGTAAACTAAATCAAAAACGTGTATTTATATCTGCGTCCAGAACGGGAAGTGTCGCGATAGAAAAAAATAAAATCACTATATATTGGTTTAGAAACGCTAAACGCTTTTGAACCGGCCGACCAAAGTAGTTTCCATACAAGAAAGCAAAACTTAAGTTTCGTCGCAGCATTAGACTCTTAAATCAGCAGGCAGTGTAAAATATTTACGTCAAGGAAAAAGTTTTCTTAATAGAATTGAGGCTAATTTGAGCGTATTCTGCGTCAGCAGTAACATCGACATAATGTATCCTAATGATCTTCCTGTTTTTGCAATTGTTTGAAATCAATATTTCATAAGCGACGGCGAGTTACTCGCTTTAATTAGTGGAGAGATGTGGATCTTCATTTAAATTTCATGGACTCTTGGAGGGTTTTAAATTATAAATTTAAAGAAAAAGATACGAGAATAAAATGGAATGGTTGTTTCCGAATTAAAGTGAGTAATTAGCGACAATAAAATTTATAATTCATAAGACAATCTTGAAAATGGAAACTCCCGGCCAGTCATTTCGATGCAAATAACTTGTACATAAAATTTTAACCAAGTTACAGTATATAATTTAAGTCTGCCAAAGTTTACTAAAGGATATTACGCTTCGGGATCGGAGACCAATATTGATGCAAAAACGATGCGTTGTATACTCCTGATTGGGCATTCATTCAAAGCCAATGGAACAGTTCTTTGGGCCTCAAGAAGCACACTGAAATTCCAAGAGGGGACCAAGGAACCTTTCTGTTATCTTCTCTCTCAGCTTGGCATAGACGTTTCAGTCAGCTTCAGCACTAGGCCAAATCTCCCGTACAGCTGACATGAATTCTGAAGACCACAATCCGCTCCTATAAGGCCATGAAATTTTGATGTGTCAATAGACCAATTTCGATCTATAAAAACTCACTTAAACAATTGACCGCATCACGAGGCTCTGGGAAATAACCACAGAGTTTATGGGGTTAATTTAGATATTGAACGAGACTTACCTGTCAGTTGAAGTTTGATTGGAATTCTAGCTCCGTCAACAAGCACTGAGTAATTGCATAAGAATATACACTTGCTTTGCATATGACTGCAGCTTAGTACCATGAGGCCGGAACAGTTCAACATTTATCCCAGACTTGTGGATAACAACCATGATCCCCTTGCACCAGAATTATAGGAAGCAAACTGGACTATCATTAGCTTAACTTCTGGTTAAAATTGTTTGAGAGGTTTCCTCAAGGTAAACGTGATCAAAGTTTCTGAACTTACTATCATCAAGGTTAAGACTGGATGAATGGCTTGGCCTCTTCGGACAGATACAACCATATTACAGTTTTTAAGGTCAGGTCCCTTGATAATAAATTATCCAAGCTAGATGTTATCTTGAGGTAGCAAAGTACCTTGCTAACGTCTCAGCAACTGACTATGCTCAAACAGCAGCTCCTTGTTAGCTCCGTTGGTAGAGCACTCTACCGGTATCGCAGAGAATTTTTTCAGGCTTTAATTTCACAACTGCTTAATGACGCCTTCATGTACCACGTTCGTGTGTATCATGGTGCTGTAAGTTTTGGTTCAAAAACCCTTTTGAGGATTGAACATTGTAAGTGTATGATGAGAATCAACCAAGGGGTGGATAATACATGACCAAGGCCGGGAGACCTGGTATTTTTTATACCACTGTATATTTTATTCCTTTTTTAAAAAGGTCAACTAGAAAATCCTACGCTTGGGATAAAGCCGCGAAACACATTTGTTGCCTCCAAAAAGTAATCAACTTAGTAGTGTAACATGAGTACTGTTTAAGAGTTGTATGTCTCCACAATTGTAAGATGATGTCCCCAAGCTCTCCTAAAAAATTACCTGCCCTTCAAGAGACTCCCTGACAATCTGCAAGCCATTAGGAACATCTTCTTTATTAATGGACATGAAATTTTTGAGCATGGTCAGTTGCTGTGGAACTGTCATTGGAACATCTACAATAAAGTGTAACAGCCCTGAGTAATAGCTGGGCAGGCCAGAAGGGAACAATTATTATGTCGTCTTCTTCTACTCTCGGTATCTTTTGCAGCCAAGAGCAATTAAACTAATGGGGAAAAGGAAAAGAAAAATGTTTCGACCCCATCAATATAATCGGAAGAGCATCTACATAAGTTGCGCCAAGATCAGCTCTCCAGGATGCATAAACAAGACACAATTTTGTAATTAATCTAGAGAAAGAGGCCAATAGTTGTTCCCTAAGATTTTTGTAACCAGCTGAAATACGTCTGGCCTTAGCAATTTCACTCCTTATTATCAGTACAAACTCTAGACTCCTCTGTCAGCCTGAGTATTGCTGAGTATTACTCTTCCCTGGGATGTGAGTTGCAAACTGAGATCCCTCTTTCAATACAAAACTGTCAGATATGATTGGCAGCAGAGTTGCACTCTATATAATGTGTGACCCCATACATTAAGGTAGTTAACAGTGGTTGTTTGGTCGATATACATGTAAATATGAACACTTTCATTCTACTGTAGAAACTTTCAAACCCAACAAAACTACCTATGAGTTGAAGGCGATTAATGTGTGTTTTGAATCAGTTTCAGACTTCTGCCTCTTCCTTTTCAATACCCATGACTGCACCTTTACTCTGGTGTGAAGCACGTACAGTTTATGTCAGTCTTTGCGTTTGGGGTATAAAGAGGAGAGCCCGCTACTTCCGAATTTTCACAACACGACTGTAATTTTGCAAGGCTCTCTTAAATTGATATAGAAACATGCTAATATATATAGCCGAGCCACTATTCTATGATCATCATTTTAGTGAGAAGGGGGACACAGGTCTACTGTCAGAACCCAGAAAAACAAGATGTCTAAGATAGAAAGTGGTCTAAGCAACATAGCCCACATTTAGTTGCCTTTTCCTTCTAAGAGTGGCGCAAACAGGTTTTACATTTTCGTAAACATACATACGCCATTAGTAGGCACGCCCAATGAAGTAATTTCCTCTCCAGTTAAACTCAAGAAATTTTAATATTCCTCATCAATGGGCTCTGAGGAATAAGCATCTCTAAAATAAACTAAGGCCCTGTAGGAATTCGTTTTCATGAGCTGTTTACCAGATTTCAGAGTATCCTTCTTGCACGTCATACTGCACATGCCTCATAAGAGTTTGTTTGTCTTAATATGAGTCCGTTCAAGTGTCAGTCCTTCTTACGCCGGATTGAAACATATTTCCCTTCGTCAGTGAGTAGTTTTTCTTGATAACTCGGTATGTCCTGTTACTTGCTCTGCAATGGTGAAATCTGATTCCCTAGAACAGCTAAGAACCGTGGGAGCCATTACTGCTTAAAATCATTCTGTAAGTCAGGCCTTTGATCAGACCTCTCGATCCTACGCCTTTGATTACGCTTCAGTATTTTTTTTTTTGTAAGTTTTTTTTTTTAAGAATTAACTGCCAACATGTTATCGCAAACGTGCATCGTTAAGCCTCTTTGAAGCAGTCACTATCCAATAGTCCAGTGGTACTATTTGCTCAACGAGCTTGTTAGTTTTATGGGTCCTGATGTATGTTAGAAGCACACACGCCTTTTTAATTAAGACGTTTGAGAACTCTTTTTCATTTTAACCCATCTTGTAAAACGTACTGAGATGGGATCAAATGATACAATAACAGCCTGGTTTCCACATACTTTAGATCAGGCCTTTCCGCAATTCTCAGGGCGATGATGTATTGTGGTTCATCGGTGGGTGTCCGGGAAGCGCTGTTCATTCACTGGCAGTAATGGTGGCTTTCAATTAATGTATGGATGACGCTTGGTCAGTTCTACGTCCACATTCGGATTAGTTTTTTTGTCGTTTTGGCAGTAGTCCTATTTTAAGCTCGATGTGCACTTTGCAATTTTACTCTCATGGTAGAGGAGGAGATAGAAGTGTCGGGAGCGAGCTGTCCCCACAGACGCGTCCAGGATCTATGCGACAATTCTCTGGCTTAGGTGCCATTAGACTCGAATTCCTGCTGTGCGACGTTGTCCTGGTGATGGTAAGGCTCTCTTCCTTTTTGATATTTCTCGTCAGATGTGAAAATCGTTAAAGGCCGGACCTTTAACCGAGTTAGAAAGCCACGTGTAAATGTGGGTGCATTAACACTTTATTTTCGGACAGTGGCTCTATTCCTTCTTGCGTGAGATCTGCATAAGAATAGTCTTCCGGTCTTGTGACAAGTATTCGCGCTTGGGTGGCATAGGAAATCCGCGGGGATAAGTTCGACGGGCCCGGCTGGTGGTAAAACCGAAGTGTAAAACCTCGAGAGTGTGGTGGCATTAGCCAACTTTTGTTCCGACAGTGTTGCTGAAATCATGGGGGGTCTCCATAAAAACGGTTAAGTCATGTCATTTCAAGCCAAGTGTGTGGGGCGCTAGCCGGGGGAGTGGGAAACCGGCGGTGTTAATACTGCGGTGAAGAAGACCCGGTGCAAACGTGCTCGACGGCGTCGCCGATAATCATAGAGGATTTGTTGATCGGTGTATATGACAATCTCACTGGAGAAAAGTAGGGATATGTGGTTCCTAGCATCTCTGAAGTCCACTCAGTCACGATTTTGTGTTGTCTTTAGGCTAGACAACTTTACTGTACATAATATTCGTATAGCGGTGTTTGAAACTACGTCTGGAAGGACATAACTCATCTGGATGGAAACACAAAAACAGGCTTACAACGGGTCCCGGGACTTAAATACCGGAGAGATCTTCGAGAAACACCCGTGAGCCTCCAAGGCGGAAGCTTATCCCGGTTTTCTGGTGAGCATGAAGCGAATGCGACTTTAGGAGTAGTCATGTTATGTCATACAAATCACCCCGGCAGGATATGGAATTGGGCTACAGGTGTCCCATCGAAGTAGGGTCCTGCAGCATCATTCAAGGGTTCACCAGCGGTACCCAGTGTTATAAAAAACAAGCGAACCAAACAGGTGTTGTGGGTGGACCGTGTGGGCGCCGTTGTGTGAGAGTGAAAGTGTAACTGTTGCCCAAGAACACAACACACAACCCAATGTCAAACCTCGGGCCATGGGGGAACTTCTTGAACCCGGGACCGTGCGGTGCGCTCTACGGAGGGGGTCGGGTGGTGTGTGGCTGCGGTGTGCGGTCACTCAGGGGTGCTCATAAACCGCGTGCAGTAATGCTATTAAGTCTTATCGCGTGAGCGTGTACTTGCAGTGGTCACCAGAGGGGGGGGGGGGGGAAAAAAAAAATAATATTGCAAGTGCAAACTTGAAATACAAATAGTATGACAGAGTAGCGTACATTGGAAGCTGTCGGACTGTTGCACGCGATGAGCTGCTCTCGGCGGCAAGGATATCGGGGGAGAGTGCGTGCGGCTAGGTCGCTACTAATTATAAACATGCCGTAGGCCTATACAACAGCAATGTAGGGGTGGCCTACGACGTCTTTTCACCACCTGGGACATGGACAACACAAAGTCTGTGTTGCAGTGGCTATCTCTGAATGCTCCTGCCGGTTGTATATAATTGTTGACATGTCCATACTTCAAGTACAATGGTGTGTAAAACGGCGGAGTGCCAACAAGTTGTGCCTTATCACGAAAGTGAGTATGTTCTTCGCTAAAGCGCTGTGTCAATATTGGAAATATACTCGGTGGCGCGCAAGCACTGGATCTATTTTATCGTTTGCCCTCTATTACTCGACCGCGTTCGAGGTCAAAACATTGCATTAGACACCTTAACAACTGTCTTCTTTGGAAGTGCTGAGGTGAATAGTGGCAGAATATTTACCGAGCCGCGAAGCGGCGAGGTAAATATTCTGCCACTATTCACCGAGATTGAGAAGAATAATTGTTTTAGTATATACACAGGAAGTGATCTCAACAACATTTCAGACAGGAAACCATTAAAATCGATTTAATTGACCTCTCAATTCATGCGTGGAAAACGTGCAAGCTGTACAAAGCATACGCGAATTCGCGAAACTATTTACAGAATCTTTGAACATGGAAAATCTATAGTTAATCTTCGAAAAAAACCTCGTGACAGTCTAGAATAATGGTCCTTAAACACCGTTCAAATCAGTGTGAAATCAAAAGTATGCTTTATTCAAAAGTATGCTTTATTTTTGTTTTGGCTTACGCATTATTCACTCGGTAGGGGGTGAATAATGCTCATTAGCCAGAGATAGCGAACCACATCAGATTGCTTAAAACACCAAGATCACTGAGTGTGTATATACTAA
>JAHPZR010043749.1:0-42500 GCA_019787425.1 Platygyra sinensis
TTTCTATTTCAAGTTTACAAGTCACCTTCAATGAATTAAAAAACGAGAAATAAACATGTTTTGCGTGGTTTTGCTTCATCGTGCGCAAAATGTTGTCTTTCTTTCTCGGTAACGGGAAGATAAATTCTAAGCACTTGATCGCTAGTTGAGTCGATGTGGGGGAAAACTCGCCATAGGGCGAAACCGGCTGCTGCCGGGAAGAGAACCCACTCATCGATCAGTTAGCTGAAGAGTTAGCCATCTTATCGCATTTAATCCCATGGTAAACTAGATAAACTGCAAAGCCGTGAACGAAGATCCAGCTTGATTTAACGTTGGATCTCGATGGAGATCTAATCAGCCAAACTTGAAAAATAAAAACAATGAGAAGTCAAAGACTACTGCAAGGCTGACACAACGTGATATATTTAAAACAATATTTCGGCTGGCCAGACCAGCCTTCGTCAAGTTTAGATGTTACTAACTTATAAAAATGAAATTACAATATTATATAGTGGTGAATGTCGTAATACATATCTCGCAATCAAAAGGAGTGGCGGAAATGACGAACAAAACAAATAAAATAAAGATAAAAAAAGGCTTTCTAAGGTTACAAGTTTTACGATTCATCACGTCTATTGTACCCCTCTATTCATACTTTGAGGTTCCAATGTTCTCGCTAAATCTATTAAAAAGGACTCTCTGGCTTTTCTTATTGAATCACGTGACGAGTGGATAAGTTCGAGTGGGTCCGAGTGGGATTAGTTGCATGTCAGTATTGCCGGATTTCATACCGTGAGGGTCTGGGTATGAGTCCGTCTATTATGGGATTAACAACACAAGACCCATATATTCTGAAAGAGCACACCGACCTTTACAAAATCCTCAAGTTTCGTGTTAATTGGGCCAATATCAAACAAGATACAGCCGTTCAAAAACTTCAAAATTTAGTAACAAATGTATGGATTGCCGGACACTTGTCCGGAAATTTTGAAGTTTTTGAATGGCCGTATCTTGTTCAATATTGGCCCAATTAACACGAAACTTAAAGATTTTGTAAAGCTCGGTGTGCTCTTTCTGAATATATGGGTCATGCGTTGTTAATCCCATAATAGACGGACTTGTACCCAGGCCCCCAACGTATGAAATCAAGCAATGGCAATGATTAGGATGAGACAGAAAATGTTCGGCAACAGTGGTGGGTTTGGATTTAATGTTAGTTTTGTTGACAGAGCGTCTATGTTCGTTGATGTTGATGTTGATGTTCGTCTATGTTCGTATGTTCGTCTATGTTCGTCTATGCTCGTTGTATGCCATGGTGCCCTTCGGGGTTAAACTTGAGAAGATGATTTCTATTTTTTGTTATCTTGTCATTTGTTAGTTACTTCAACGGTCTACTTTTTATTGTCTGTATACTATATAGGCTTTTGTCTTTGTTGTTTAAGGTGGTATGATACCCTAAAATATGGTGTTTTTCATGAAAAGCTTATTTTTTTGAAAATACAAGATTTAAGACCCTTGAACACTTGTCGAAAACATTTTGAAGTGATCTTGCTAATTTTCCTCTAGATGAGTGCGAAATTTAAGGAAAGTACACAGTGGTATAAGTTTTTTTACCTAACAACGGCCATAGCAACGGTTGTTTACCATACGAAAGTGGCCAAAACTATGGATTAGTCTTAACATATATAAACGAAACTTTGTAGAAAAGCTTTGACGACATGCACAATTAGATTGGCATAATTGTAGTTGTCAAAGGTCTTGTCTCGAATCACCATCACAGGCTCATTCGTTTCCCTTATGAAAAGGAATGTTTCCTAAAACTGTAGTAACTTTTTACAAAATAGAACAACCATTCCACCCCCTCCCCCGAGATCCAATCTAACCCCCCTGCCCATTATTTGTGGCTTTTTAATGCTTAATACTTCTTGTAAGAAACTTAAAGTGCATTTTTCTCAAATGTGTATTTTTGTACCGACTGACTTCACGCCAAATTTTCCTCTTTGCAAGATATCAAGGTAAAACTCCTGAAACTTACGCTACTGAAACATCTATAGTGTCGTAATGCAATAAGCCAAAAAATTGTAACATTTTAACTTCTGTCACGTGATAAGGGATGATTTGTCCAATGAGCGTGGTATGAAATGAGGTTATTTCATGAAAAGGCCTGTAAAAAGCACCGAAAAGAAGAACTAACTGCCAAACCTTAGGTTCATTGCACAGAACCAAATAAAAAAAACATGTCATGCTATAATTAACAGTCAAATCTTGTTTTGTAAAAGAGCAAGAAATGTTGGCGCTAACCCTATAAAAACCTACCTCAAAAGGCTGTGGCTGTTAAGTAAAACGTTCACAATTCATTTTGTGTTTAGGGAAAAGGTGTGTTTAAGGAAAAGGCGAGTTCTCATTCCGCACTTTTTGAAGAATGCTTCGAGGCCAAGAGATAAATAGAACGAAACTGAAAAAATGGCATTCTTCAAATTTACTGAAGGTCTATGTAAGAGCCAAGTGGCTCATCAGATCGGAGTTTTGTAGAATGAAGAGACTTGGAGTATTTCTACTGTCAAATGGAGGGAGGAACTGTGAGAGTAAAGTGTCCAAGAACACAACACAATGTACCTGGCTAGAACTCGAACCCAAACCGCTCGATCCAGAGACGAGGGCACTAACCATGAGGCGTCAAACGCGTCAAATGCGCGCTGCATCGAAACAAAAGCAAAACAACAATAACAAAAAGAGTGTGAAAGTTATTTAACAGGAAGTTCCTGGGCTCCAGGCTAAACATTTTACAAAGAAGGTCACCTTTATTATGTAGCGACATGAAGATTTGATTTTCTAAAATCCGGCTACAAATGTTAATCATTGTATACATACAAAACCTCGTTACCAAGACAATCATTGCGTATTTAAATACATGCAACTTCATTTTTATCGCGTTGTTATAAAAAAATAGATCAGCGGAGAAGAAAATGTGTTAGCGTTGATACGAGACAAAACTCTCTCAGAATTTCCAGTAGCTGGTGAGTTCCAAGGTTTTTTTAACTTTCTATTCAATTACTAAGGGTCTCCTTGAAAGCAAGAGATCACAGTCTCTTGACTCGGCTCTCTTGTTAAAAAGCTAAAGTGTCTCGACTCCTGATCTTGACTTTACCAACAGAAAAAAATAAAAATCCCCTCATTTTCTCTTGCCTTTAACAATCTTTGGCCAAACTCAGTATCGGAACTCCAAAATAAAAAGAAAGTTTCAGGGTCATGAACTGTGTAATATTACTGTAACATTTTAAGAGAGCCATGGTTACAGCATTCTCTTTCCCGGAGCATGTTTGCTTTTGCTTAAACGCTGACCAAACCATTTTTTCTGATTCCTTGGTCTGATCCCAAAAAAGGCATCGATCTTTGCGAACAAATTTTGTTTAATACAGAGCCCAGTCTCCCGTCTACGGATTCTCGGCTCGATCAAAACTGTATTGAATTGAGAGTTGAAATTGTTCTTCACTAATGACATTTTTGTTTTTTTTAAACATTAACTTGGTGAAATAGGCTGCGATCTGTCATCTCTTCCTGACTCCATGAACTTGAAGCCCCGTAATGTGTGCCACATTGTAACTGGTTTATCGTGTTTTGAAGTGACGATAGACCAATGCGTATCCTCGAGCCCAGTCGACTCCACGCTGAAGCTGACCTCTCCCACAGTACAACTTTTACCCATTACATTGTAATGGTTGACGGAGATTTTCAGCGCGCAGTTAAGCAGCTTTTCCTCAGGGACGCGGAATAGCAGAGCTTCGTTGAAAACCGTGAAGGGCTGTCTGATTTCTTGCAAAGCTGTTTTCCTTTTGCCGAGTTTGTGGTCCTCATGGAAAAGTGTAGCTTTTGTGTATAACTTTTCTGTGAAAAGGGAAAAAAAGAGACGCCAATGACTTATTTGTGCGGCTTAATTAAATTCAATAAAAAGTTTGTATTCTGCATAGAAACGGGAGAAAATTAATGACAAGCGCGATCTAAATTTTGTTTTGATGTCCAATAGGTCTGATTAAAAAGTCAGCATAGAATATCGTTTTCGTCGTGCGCTAGAATCAATCGTACAGGAACTAGCAGAACTGGGCAATAAACGGCATTTTTCAGTTGTTCTCAGTGACCTTGCCCGGAATGGCAGTGAGACTGGAGGTGACCTTTACTTATCTTTGCTTTGCTTTGCTTTGCTTTACTTTACTTTACTTTACTTTGCGTACACCGCAATTAATTAAAACGATAGAAATACGAGTTAAAACTAACCAACAGAAGTCAGAAGGCCTTGTGCCAGGTTAATTCCCTTCATGATAGCTACAGTGAGAGTTTGATCCTTTGAAACATAGCACAGGGATAGCTGCAAATCCCCACATTCAGCGTTAGCAAAACTGTGCAGCGCCCCAGCCAAAGTGCTATACTGAAAAATATGAAGAAAAACATGGAATCTCAGTTACAACCAACTAACTACTGACGTTCTTTGTTAAAGCTAGGATACCTTTTTTTAAAAAAATTCTCTGGTCTAAAGTCAGAGCTGGGATTCCCAGTGTTTCGTTAAGCAGGTGTGAATTCCCGCCGGACCACTGTTTCGGCCTCTTCAGTCGCCACAGCTTCTGACAACCTCTTTACCTTGGCTTGGGCCCTGGGAACGAGGTTAAGCGTCTGACGGTTCGTGTTGATGTATTTACCGATATATACGATGAACAGTGCCTTCAGACCATCCAGTGGATTCTTATTTGAAGCTCCGTTAATCTAATCACTTCGTTATTCCGATCTTTTGGAGTTCCCAGCCTCTTTATCCTCTCCGTCACAAAATTTACCAGATAATTGTATAATATAATGATTATAATAATATGATTACAGAAATATAAATTATTAAGTTATATATAGAAATTGCGTTCAGTTAAAATGATAAGGGTACATGTATCAGCTGTTGTCTCTACACCGTAGTACTTACCGAGCTAGAGGGATCGTCCAGGTAACTCCAAAAAATAGTCTCAGTCGAAAAATCACAATAAATGAGTGGTACGTGACACTCCCCTAACACGTGACCATGAGAGAGACTATCGTAAAAGTACGTAGTTAACAACAAGTTGTGCGAATGAGCTTCTTTGCCAACTTGAATGTTGAAAATGAAATTCTCGTTATACGGAGGGTTTACCGACCGCCGATGAATCGCAGTCTGTTGACGTCGTTCACGATTGGGTAGTACACAAATGGTCACGCAAGTATCAATGCTTCCAGAGTAGTCACGCGGTGGGAAGTCCTTTCCGCTGACCAGTGTGACAGA
Organism: Platygyra sinensis; assembly: GCA_019787425.1. Taxonomy (NCBI): domain Eukaryota; kingdom Metazoa; phylum Cnidaria; class Anthozoa; order Scleractinia; family Merulinidae; genus Platygyra; species Platygyra sinensis. Next base: position 5,276 of record JAHPZR010043749.1, read on the forward strand.
CAGATCTCTGGTCTTTTGGTTGTATTTAACGACTAAATTCAGCTGTCCAAGTTCTTTGTTCTTTCCTATCCGTATCGTTCTTTCCTGATTCTGGTACAACTCTGGATTCAGATCGCCTATCGGTTCTTCTTTGAAATACAGAGACATTAACCTGAAAGAGGGAGATGGAGGAAGTAAGAGACGGTTACACTGTTACGCTAAATTTATGGCTGAACGAAAATGAGAAGTAATCCTAAAAATGTTTAAAAGTGTTTAATCATTTTCGTTTCGTCGCTCCTTGTCTCTTGAAAGTTCCCGTTTACAAATCGTACTCTGTGCTGTCCTCGCCTGTTGAACCAAAGTCTATTGTATATGGCATGCAGGTGACAGCCCGTCCAAATTTGAAACGTTATTTAATTCGCGTCTCGTCCCGTTTACTCTTCCCTATCACTTGCTGAAACAAGGTTTGATTTGACCAGGGCCAACATAGGCTCGATCACCGTAGACCGTACTCGAGGAAGCAGCAGAAATCGAACCTATGGCCCGCATTACACAGCAGAAAAACGTAAACAAAACACAGCATTATAAGATTAAACAATCTATACACTGAATGGCACCAGAAGCAGAGTATAACGTAATAGGCTGCTGTTAGCACCCAAATATCTATGTTAAAGGCTAATAAAGAGTTCGCCTTCCTTTCCATTCCTTTTCTTTCCTTTCCTAACTTCTTTCATTTCTTAGCTTTCCTTTCATTTTCTCAGTCCTTCTCTCTTTCCTTCCTCCATCCTTAGCTTCCTTGCATTACTTACGAGAGTTGTCTCTCCTCAGATGTCTTTCCCGTCCTGCCCTGAGACAGATCTGGAGGCGGCTGTTGTATCACAAAGCTACGAGAGCTTGGGATAGAGAATTGCGGTGACACTGCAACCACGCCTTCCCTCGATTTATATGACCGGGTAGACGCAGAGCGCTGGACCCCTGTACTCCCTCTCGCCTGTTCAATTCGTTTTGAACGTCTCCTTTTTGAGCGTTTCTTCCGGCGCTCTTTCAAAACCTTGCGGCAAAAATTCCGGAGATATTTACAAAGTGCTCCTAGAACAAGTACACTTGATGTAACGAATAGGAATATCAGTCCTCCAGTTAAATTCAGGATAGAGTCTGCGTTGCTTGCACGATGTACATCTGGAATTCTGGGCATTTTCTTGTTAGTCACGCAAGCGTGGTAGAAATGTAACGCTATACGAGCAAGGCGTGATACTTGATAAGGACATACTCAGTTGGAAATCTTAAACAAAAATCCTTCATTCGGAAGGTTGAACCAAATGACCACCACTGAAGAAAGTCACTAAAGATGAAAGGAACCAAGAGAAGTTAGAATCCGACTAATTATCGTAGTCATGTTGTTACGTGCTATCAGTTTATCACTAAGGAATGGACCATTTTATTTTTGAGGGAATTGGGTAATTTTTCTGAGCAAAAAAATAATGATCATTTTCAGGTTGTGCAAGAATTTTAAAAGTCATTTATTCCATTTGTCCTAGACATTTCTTTTGCGTAGACTACGAGTATTCCCTCTTTCGCTTAGTCCGTCGTGCGTGACGCAAAAGAAAACCGCGAAATAAAAAATGGCCGCGTGAAATCCTGGGGGCCAGAATTTCACGCGGCCATTTTTTTCCACGGTTTTCTATCGCGTCACGCACGACGGACTAAGCGAAAGAGGGAATACTCGTAGTCTACTTTTGCGAGGCTTCCTTCATTACGCGAGATATTCGGTGAATTAGATGATGATGATGATGATGATGATGATTATTATTATTATCATGCAAATTTTGATAAGCAGGATAAAACACAACTTTTGGCAAAGTGTTCAAAAAATTATATACACAGGTTTCACAGCCACCTTGAAGTTTTAAAACGTTAAGGTGGCTCTGAACTCTGTATGCAGATTTTTTAAAACTTTGCCAAAAGTTGCGTCTTATCGTGCCTATTAAAATTTGATAATATAAAAAAGTTAACCGTGCAGTTTTTGAATAAGCCCCTAAAGCTGCAAATAAGGGTGTTTTTAGGAGGTCATACTGTAGCTATGGTAACCTATTGAGTCACAAAACAGATGATAACAAGCTGTCCACCAATGATAAGGCGCTTATAATAACCCACTGATCAAATTCTAAATACTGGAACCTGTTTTGAGCCACCTTAAATTCTAACCCTTCCATCAAAAATATGAAAATCCATCCCAGGAATAGTTATTGATGTAAATAATTTTTCAAAGCCGTCGAGGGGAACTACTAAAGAGAGATTTCAAAGATTATAAAAAGAAGAAAGGAGACCAACTATCGACCACTGCGACCAGAGCCTCTTTTATTTCTTTTTCTAGGCAAAGTTTATGTACCGTAAGAAAAGCTAAAGGCTCTGTTTGTAGGCTGACTATGGACTTGCACAGTGTACAGACTATGCCGTGAAAGGCGTGACGAAGTGTCCAAGCGATTTAAAGTGTCTGGTCTACAGCTGACAAACCCGAGACAGAGTATAAAAATAGATATAACGAAGTTGTTGTGCCAGGCCCTTCCCTACAAACAAATCAGATTAAATGTTTTTACTTATTCTTTCACTCACGTTTTGATGTTATTTAACAGCTACATTGAGGTAACTCTGAGATACATTTTCACTGCTTTTAACAGCACTCAAGTCCCACCAAATCATGATTGCTCCAATGCGAGTATCAAGAGCAATGAATTGAGCTAAAAGCCCAGAAACTCAGTGGTAACGCCAGTTAAAACTAATCAACAGCGTACGGCGAATAAGCAGAGAAATACCTTGTGAAGAAGTACAAATCTGCAGGAATGAAAATTTCGCTCGCACAGCTTAACAAACTCCCGCGAACATTACGCGTGCAAATGTTGATACATGGTGACCTAGTGCATATACAAGAACAAGAATCGAAAATTAAACTGAATGGTTCACAAGCTATCGTATGAAGACAAATAACTGAACTAAACAATACTCATTAAATCGTCCGTTACATCAAACTTTTTACCGTATATTTTCCTTTGTTTGCTGGAAGATGCAAGGTCCACTTTTTGCCTCTCAAACATTTCTGTTAAACGCGATTAATTCGCTTCCATAGAAACAGAACAGATTATCTGGATTGTCGCAGTTGAAACGCGATCTTTAAAATGCCTGGTATGCGAACAGTCTCCCCTGGCTACAAAGTGAAGCTAGAGGACCTGATATCCCCGATTATCCGTACTGTTTGTATTGAGAATATCGCGCCGAGTACCGAGAATATAGTACCTTGAGTCTCAACGCCCTCTGCTAACATCAGGAGTTCGAGAAAGAAATCACAAGAGTGTTTGGTGGGGATGGTGGAAGGAAATGTAACGTTAAGTTGTTTCCAGCATCGTTTAAAGACGACAAGCAGTATAAACATACATTACTTAAATTATTTTGCCCAAATTCACAGAGGACCGCACCTAGGAGCTGAACAAACAAATGAAAAGCTCTTAAGAAGTCTTATTCTTCGGCCATGTCAGCTTAAACAGAAATAATAAACAAACTGCGGTTACAAACATGACAAAAAACGCATGCTGTAAAAAACTTTTGGTTAATACCTTAACTTTCGTATGCTTTAACATATTTCCTCAGAAGTGACGGTTGAATAATACAATAAGATCTAAATGCTTAAGAGAAAGACTGGAACCTAATTGGGACAATTGTGAAATTTTAGCAACCGGGTGTTTGGATATTCATTGTAGAATTTAAGAGTCATTATTGGTTAAGGATTTAAGACCTTCTTCAAACGAAAATGTAGGTAGCGAGAAACTTTTACATATTTTCCAGCAGACTTAAGATAGGTTTGTTTTTTACACAAAATGCGTTGTTGTGTCATGTTTTAACAGCAGTTATTATTTCTGGCAAGAGCTCTTAATTTTTTTTAATTTTTTTTTAAAGATCTCACTACCTCGAGCCATACTCAAGACTTCGGGCAAAGTTTTTTTCAATGCGGACCGACCAAGGTCAGCAAATAACGTGTCTTTTTATCTCTACGATATCGTTTTCAAAGCAACTCAGTTTTGAATTATGGCGTACGCGTGCATTTGACATTTCGGGCACAAAATTCGATACTGTTTCAGCGTTATTGCTTGACTACGTTAATTTCTTTTATTTTGCGCTTTTTTTACGATGTAAGAAATAGCTTGAAAAGTTGCCAAAGCTAAAAATTTCAGAGTGGTCTGTGCTCGTACGTGTTCGAATGGGATATCCCGTGACGTGACGCTGGAGCGCGCACGATTAGCCAATCAGATTAAGATATTTAGGATCCGGATCGCTGACGAGCTGAACTGAGAAAAACAATGTGTAACTAATAGGTATTTATTATAAAATCAATTTTGAAGTATGAAAAAACCTCTTTTCAACATGTACAGAAATACCAAAAGATGAAAGATTTAACCTCCTGTCCAGTAAATCATTGTTTTTGCATACTTTAATGTGGACTATTACAGTGGCTCTCTAAAAGATTAGTTTCATTATTCAATCTATCATTATACCGAGCCTGATTAGGTTTTAGGACAAGGCCCACTAACCGTTGAGCAGTGCATGCATTCCTTCCACTCCGTTGTGGTCTAACACAAGAAATTCCTAACCAAAACACAAGTAAGTGTTCAAGGAAATTGGGATTGTTCTTTATTTCTTGTTAGGGAAAGCAAAATGGCCGTAGAAACCATTTCTGTCCGTCCTCCATTACATTTTCGTCCTTTTTGCCATTTTTCACTTTTGAATGGTTACATGTTGACAAACACGATCTCGCCAGGGACTCGGACTTCGTTTCAGTGATGCACGCCAAAACGAGTTTTCAAATCACCAGCAGGCTAATATAAGTAGCTATTTCAGTGAGGTCCTTGGTGATAAATTGTGATCTTCGAGGTATCTATCCGTAAACAGTGCAAATTACAGATCAACACAGTGTTAACAAACTAGCCTAAAGTGATGGCACGAAAACTGGACCAGAAGATTAACATAAATCAGTCGGGATTATGAGATTAGTTCACGAGCAACTTTAGCAATGACACCTGCGAATCTTTAACTTATTTTGTGTTTTGCTCATAATGCCTAGATAATTACAGCCTAGGGTTATTAGTTACGCCCGTCGCCGTACTTGACCGTCAGCTACTGGTTACTTCACTCATTCCAAAATTGACTCCTGGCCAAATTTCACGCTAAAGAGTACAAGATTTGTCGGCCTGTTTTTTCTGGTGTTGTTTGAATCGCATGGATTAAAATCGGCACCTTAATCTCCTGCAGTCTTTAAGTTCTAGCTAATTTAATCGCGAGCTCCTTTCTAGTCGGGTCGAAAAATGGTCAAAAAATGCCGGTAACTCGGCTACAAATTAGCCCAAGCGTGATTAAAAGCGATGAGCGCAGATTTTTATGAATTTTTCCGGGATTTCACACATTTCACTGTCAAAACTTAAAAATCGCATTTACATATGAAGACCACCGGTAACTGTCTTGTTCTTACTTTTTGCCATCCTTGTGGAGGAAAGAAATCCTTTTCAAAAGACAGTAAAAGCTACAATTTTAGTAAATCGAGAATGTTTATTAGAGATCAGCAAAAGCACTCGATGAAAACTTGATATAGAAGCTGTCAGTATTAACTTCGTGACGTCATGGGATTAACATAATGCGTGCAGGCAAACCACATTGTTTGGCGTCCATTTCTATTTTAAGACCTGTATTAGATTGAAGCGTGTCTCTTGGTAAGTTAGGCCTTTGACTTAGCGCCAATATCAGCAAAGGTCACTGTGATATAGGCACGGGGAGTAAGCTCAGTGTCTCAGACGTTTTTTCTCGCACGATCTTCGCTTAACAGCAATTTAGGACCTGAAGCTTTCACTTTATTCACAGCGGTGATTTAATTCGAGCGATTCTGTGCAATCGGATCGTTTGACGCGATGACTTACGCCGGTGAAAGAAGAAGTGGTGATTCTCTGGATGTACTCCTTGTCGCCAACAAACGGAAACCCAACTTTACGGAAGGAGAAAGTTTGTACTTAATCTCTCAGTTTGAGCGCAACTCGGGAGTACTCACTTCAAAACTGAACGATGCGTCCACAAATAAACAAAAGGTCGAAGTTTGGAAGCGTATATGCAGTGATTACAACAGCAGGAATCCGATCGTTTTACGCACTGCAAACGACCTCAAGAGAAAATGGAAAAACATGGTCCGTGCAGCAAAAAAGGAGCTGTTGGAATCTAGTGCGCATTCAGAAAGCGGCGAACAGTTGCTTGCACCAAGAAAGCTTTCTCCGGTTAGTCAGAGGATAATAGAAATTCTGCGGATTACCGTGGCAAACTGCGGCTTCTCAGCAGCGTCACCTGGAGAGCCCGCGGGGATAAACTTTGACGATAGTAATGGCGACGATTCAGCTTTCTTCGAAGAAGGAGGGGAAGAGAATGGCGAAAGGGAAATCAATGGAGAGCAAGAAGTCGTGCATGTAGTCGTAAAACCCGATATGAAACCCTCGATAGTTTCACCTGCTACAAACACAGAAAACACCGTGGAGGATTCAAAGCAAAGAACTAGCATGGCGGAACCCTCTCTATCGGCTCTGAATTCTCAAACGTTGAACGCGGAAGATCAGAAGATGACCCACAAGCAGGTTTCAGCCGGAGGGACTTCCAGCAGTCAGGTACCCAGCTCCCAGGGTAGCGGTCAGTCTGCAGCGTCTACTGCTCCCATGAGCGTCGTATCTTCCATGTCCGAAATCAGAGAAATACCGCATGTAATCGCCACCAGTGCAGGCGGCGGAGGCAGGCATCGTCTCGTGGTACCGCAGCACAAACGAATGCTCTCCTCCCCAATTACTCACGTGCTAAGAAAGAGAAGGTGTTCCGACTACGCTGATGAGTCATTCGGTTTCGCACGTTCGAGCTGAAATTGACAAACTCAAGAAGGAGAAACTTACGCTAGAGAAAGAAAAGCTGGCCTTGGAAAAGGAGAAGTTAGTTATGGAAAAGGAAAAGCTTGCTCTTGAAATACGGTTCCTCAGAGATCAAATGGATTAAAAAAGGATAATACTGTTTGTCTTTGACTGGACGGAATGCGCATTCATCCACTGAACAAGGTACCAGTAAAGGTTACTTAATGCCGAAAAGAAACATAACGCTATATTCGTCGAAGATTAACACAAACCAAACGGCTCTTTTACCGACTTCAGTTTCGTGTTTGGTTTTAGATCTTTTTGCAGTTTCGTCAAGTTCAGTTTAATATTTGAAAGAGATAAGTGAACTGAATTTATTTGAATCGTGTTTGACTATTTTATGCCAAACATCCACGTTCTTTTTGGTACATGAATGCAGGGACGACTAGTGTATTTTTTTAAGCATCCCCCCTAGCCAGTGATCTACAACTGAAGACTGCAGATAGGGTCCTGTCCCACTGGTACGTCAAGCCAAATGGACCAAATAGAGGTTTATATTTGCCGAATTGGTATCCATGTTCAACTGACCTATTTTGTCATTCATACTTTAAAAAATGTCACTTCTTTCGTTCTTGGCGCTAAGATAAACGATGTGATGACTTCACAACTACATTTAGCACAAAACTAATGATTTCAAATTTGGCAAACTAAAGAACGGGAAATAAATCTGAATACTTCCGAAGAGGTCGAAAAATAAGTTTAAATTTTGTAACAGAGAGGAAAGCCTTTAGAACATTGCAGTCTGTGTATCAAAATTGCTTGATCTACGACTCTCAGTTTCTCATTTTTATGAGCATTTGTCTCTGAGTTTTCAGTGATAGATCAAAGCAGCAGAAAGGGGCAATTTTAACTCAACTATGATATCATTTGAACCATTTGACAATAAATGAATTTCAGCGAGGTTGCTTTTTCGACCAGTTTACGTTTTGCAAGTTTGATCTTAGCTAAGCCAGGTGAGCTGAATTACGATAGAGAACAAAAGAAGGGTTATTGTCAGTATCACCTGAGATATATGGTTGCATTGTGAAAACCGGTTACTATAATTTTTCCTAAAACCAATCTTTTCGCGATGACATAACTGAATCTTATCGCAGATAAGCCAAGAGCGATTTCTTTAGAATGGAGCTTATGGACTGAATTAGACTTGGAAATCTACGGTGAGAATCTGTTGCACTGTTTTGTTGTTCTCAGTTTTGTCCAAACAATAAACTGAGTCAGTACCAATACTGTTATTGTTTCATCACGGATCAATGCAGGTAAAATTGTGTTAATCAGTATAGCGTGTCATTATTCCAGTTGAAGCTCCTGTTTATCCTTGGTCTAGCTGATTACCATGCATACCGACTTTAACAAAATACTTAATGTTTGATTTGGCAACGCCTGTAAATACAGTGCTGTACACAAAAACAATTGGCGACGGCTGATTCTACTCGGTTGGCCGTTGGACGCGCTCACTGATTGTTTAATCAAAGTAAATGATTATTGCATGGATCATTAATTTGGATATTATGCTTTAGGTCGATCACTGAAGCGTTTGAAAAACTCAACGGAAACCCTTAATTTAAATTCTCTGTAGTTCCGTAGAGGTTAAAAACAGCAAACGCGCTCAACGTTTATGCAAACGACGTTTGTACAAAGTTGTGAACTGCAAGCGAACTATAGAGCGAAAAATAATTAAAGTAAAAACCGCTGTAATCTGAAGTAAATTAACTTCTCAAGAAAGCAAAATAGATCTGAAAATGGCCTGTAGTATCCTGGGATGAAATCAACATTTTTCTTGTGCAAATGAACTGAGTTTTAAGCTTAAAGGCTTGGTACTGGTATACGGGATGTGTATTTTAAATACCTTCAGAACTCCTGATAAAGAGATCATTGAGAGTGCGATGTTCTTCGGGCTTGTCAAATTTCTCCTTAAAATGTCGTTGTCCTCAAATTGCAAAGGTTTTCAGGTATCTGTCCTTTTATAAGTTACATAAACTACAGAGCCACGAACGTTCCGCTAATGGCCAACAAATGACTGCCGCTGTCAAATTTTTAAATTGCATATTGTAATTTGTTTCGTCAACGGCGAGTATTTCAGAGTCACGCTTGAACGCTCAGCTGACATAAGTCCTTTTGTTCACTGGTGTTGATGATTTTAGCAAAAAAAACTGCAAGCGAATAATGAGTTTGAACAAACGAATCATTAATTGTTCCTAGTGAAACGGCCAGCTGTGTCAGTAAAATCTGCAAGAAACCCTGACCCTCGATGCATGCGAACAATTTAAGTACTTCATTCAGTGCCTGAAGAATCAGGCTTCAGAGGGTTTCTTGGGAAAAAAGAATTATAATGTTAGCTTTCTGGAAGCGACAAGTCCAGTGGGTTAATGAGCATTAATAAAACTCAAGTGGAAAAAATTCACTGTTCATACATTTCCATGTTTCCAAGCAACCGGGCAATGTCCATTGCTTGGATTTTGTGGTTTTTAAAAAGTGATCTTTCGTTAAGACCAAATCAAGACTGCAACCGGGAACCAAATTATGGTTCGATTTGTGAGTTTTCAATTTCCCTTGTAGAAATGCTGGACAACGTTCAAAACTTTACTTTTGAACAAAAATTGTCAAATACTTATGCACTTAACCTGACAAATTCTCTTCGACGGCTTTGACGTTTCAGACTGCGAGATATATCCAAAACAAGAATTTCTTCATTCTTTTAACATCTATTTGCTCTGTTGTGACAAGTACAAAAAGAAAAGAATTTAGTGATCCATACTTAATCCCGTTGGGTGTCGATTTAAAAAAAATTAATCAATGAAACTCTCTCCAGCTGATCATTGCCAAATTCAAAATGATAAGCCAGGAGCCATAATGAAGATATACTGACAAGGGTCTGTTGTGTAATCTTTGGAGGCAACTCCCAACATCTGAAAATAATATCATGATAAAATTGATATGATTGTTTACTTCACATTTTTACTGTTAGGCAATTCATTGATTGTTTTCCAATTTCATTTAATAAATATTTCATTAAAGTACAGTGTATACAATACAAAATATGAAAATTCCAATTCACAATACTTCTGAATAGTGATGAGCAGTACAGGGGGTTAGGTTCCTTTTAATTATTTCAAATACGTCCGAACCTAAATAACAAAAAAAACTGCTTCTTTCTTACAGAAAGAAAGGGTTTAGTCTGTTCTTCCTACGAGGTGCGCAGTTGCCTCATAAGTGCCCTTGTGCTAGTCCGGATCGATCCCTGGCAGGATACATTGTCACGTGTTTTGTTCTCTGACAAGACACCTAACTCTCACAGTGCCTCCGATCTCCACCCAGGTGTGAAAATGGATACCGGCAAATTTATTATTCTGACCTGTCACAGTCAGTTATAAAATGAACAAAGAAATGAGTCTTGTTTTGTATCAGAGGCTGAATGGTGGTTACAGATTCACAATGCAACATCTGAAATTAAAGGTCTCAGTTTTTCTCAAAATTACATAAAAAACTATTTGGCCATCAGGTGATGTAGCAGAGATTAGTTACCACACATGACATGATAATCATGATAATACGCCGCGGTAACCCGAAACGGAACACATTTCTAAAACGTCAACGGATAGTTACAAAAAATACCCGAAAAATACATAATACATCATATTTGACTCTGGCGCCATTTTCTTCTCATTTACCTTCTCGCAGGTTTCAAGGGACGACTTAGTTATTTCTATTATGGTCGGTTTTCTACTTTAATTGCCATTACTCGAGCACTACTACCTTAGTTTAGGACGATCAATAGGACGGCTCACTGAGTCAGATCAGTATTCCCCCAGTGAGTTCACTATAATGACAGATACCATGATAAATTCACGGAGTTTCTGACGGGCTGAACTAAGATCAGTAATCGGCATATTGTTCTTGCTTGTTTTTTATATACATCAAGCCTAAGCAGACTAAAGAAATATTTCTTTAGTACTCGCTTAGAGCCTGACTGTATTTGAATTAAAAGAACAAGCAAGAACAATATGCCGATTACTGATCTTAGTTCAGCCCGTCAGAAACTCCGTGAATTTATCATGGTATCTGTCATTATAGTGAACTCACTGGGGGAATACTGATCTGACTCAGTGAGCCGTCCTATTGATCGTCCTAAACTAAGGTAGTAGTGCTCGAGTAATGGCAATTAAAGTAGAAAACCGACCATAATAGAAATAACTAAGTCGTCCCTTGAAACCTGCGAGAAGGTAAATGAGAAGAAAATGGCGCCAGAGTCAAATATGATGTATTATGTATTTTTCGGGTATTTTTTGTAACTATCCGTTGACGTTTTAGAAATGTGTTCCGTTTCGGGTTACCGCGGCGTATTATCATGATTATCATGTCATGTGTGGTAACTAATCTCTGCTACATCACCTGATGGCCAAATAGTTTTTTATGTAATTTTGAGAAAAACTGAGACCTTTAATTTCAGATGTTGCATTGTGAATCTGTAACCACCATTCAGCCTCTGATACAAAACAAGACTCATTTCTTTGTTCATTTTATAACTGACTGTGACAGGTCAGAATAATAAATTTGCCGGTATCCATTTTCACACCTGGGTGGAGATCGGAGGCACTGTGAGAGTTAGGTGTCTTGTCAGAGAACAAAACACGTGACAATGTATCCTGCCAGGGATCGATCCGGACTAGCACAAGGGCACTTATGAGGCAACTGCGCACCTCGTAGGAAGAACAGACTAAACCCTTTCTTTCTGTAAGAAAGAAGCAGTTTTTTTTGTTATTTAGGTTCGGACGTATTTGAAATAATTAAAAGGAACCTAACCCCCTGTACTGCTCATCACTATTCAGAAGTATTGTGAATTGGAATTTTCATATTTTGTATTGTATACACTGTACTTTAATGAAATATTTATTAAATGAAATTGGAAAACAATCAATGAATTGCCTAACAGTAAAAATGTGAAGTAAACAATCATATCAATTTTATCATGATATTATTTTCAGATGTTGGGAGTTGCCTCCAAAGATTACACAACAGACCCTTGTCAGTATATCTTCATTATGGCTCCTGGCTTATCATTTTGAATTTGGCAATGATCAGCTGGAGAGAGTTTCATTGATTAATTTTTTTTAAATCGACACCCAACGGGATTAAGTATGGATCACTAAATTCTTTTCTTTTTGTACTTGTCACAACAGAGCAAATAGATGTTAAAAGAATGAAGAAATTCTTGTTTTGGATATATCTCGCAGTCTGAAACGTCAAAGCCGTCGAAGAGAATTTGTCAGGTTAAGTGCATAAGTATTTGACAATTTTTGTTCAAAAGTAAAGTTTTGAACGTTGTCCAGCATTTCTACAAGGGAAATTGAAAACTCACAAATCGAACCATAATTTGGTTCCCGGTTGCAGTCTTGATTTGGTCTTAACGAAAGATCACTTTTTAAAAACCACAAAATCCAAGCAATGGACATTGCCCGGTTGCTTGGAAACATGGAAATGTATGAACAGTGAATTTTTTCCACTTGAGTTTTATTAATGCTCATTAACCCACTGGACTTGTCGCTTCCAGAAAGCTAACATTATAATTCTTTTTTCCCAAGAAACCCTCTGAAGCCTGATTCTTCAGGCACTGAATGAAGTACTTAAATTGTTCGCATGCATCGAGGGTCAGGGTTTCTTGCAGATTTTACTGACACAGCTGGCCGTTTCACTAGGAACAATTAATGATTCGTTTGTTCAAACTCATTATTCGCTTGCAGTTTTTTTTGCTAAAATCATCAACACCAGTGAACAAAAGGACTTATGTCAGCTGAGCGTTCAAGCGTGACTCTGAAATACTCGCCGTTGACGAAACAAATTACAATATGCAATTTAAAAATTTGACAGCGGCAGTCATTTGTTGGCCATTAGCGGAACGTTCGTGGCTCTGTAGTTTATGTAACTTATAAAAGGACAGATACCTGAAAACCTTTGCAATTTGAGGACAACGACATTTTAAGGAGAAATTTGACAAGCCCGAAGAACATCGCACTCTCAATGATCTCTTTATCAGGAGTTCTGAAGGTATTTAAAATACACATCCCGTATACCAGTACCAAGCCTTTAAGCTTAAAACTCAGTTCATTTGCACAAGAAAAATGTTGATTTCATCCCAGGATACTACAGGCCATTTTCAGATCTATTTTGCTTTCTTGAGAAGTTAATTTACTTCAGATTACAGCGGTTTTTACTTTAATTATTTTTCGCTCTATAGTTCGCTTGCAGTTCACAACTTTGTACAAACGTCGTTTGCATAAACGTTGAGCGCGTTTGCTGTTTTTAACCTCTACGGAACTACAGAGAATTTAAATTAAGGGTTTCCGTTGAGTTTTTCAAACGCTTCAGTGATCGACCTAAAGCATAATATCCAAATTAATGATCCATGCAATAATCATTTACTTTGATTAAACAATCAGTGAGCGCGTCCAACGGCCAACCGAGTAGAATCAGCCGTCGCCAATTGTTTTTTGTGTACAGCACTGTATTTACAGGCGTTGCCAAATCAAACATTAAGTATTTTGTTAAAGTCGGTATGCATGGTAATCAGCTAGACCAAGGATAAACAGGAGCTTCAACTGGAATAATGACACGCTATACTGATTAACACAATTTTACCTGCATTGATCCGTGATGAAACAATAACAGTATTGGTACTGACTCAGTTTATTGTTTGGACAAAACTGAGAACAACAAAACAGTGCAACAGATTCTCACCGTAGATTTCCAAGTCTAATTCAGTCCATAAGCTCCATTCTAAAGAAATCGCTCTTGGCTTATCTGCGATAAGATTCAGTTATGTCATCGCGAAAAGATTGGTTTTAGGAAAAATTATAGTAACCGGTTTTCACAATGCAACCATATATCTCAGGTGATACTGACAATAACCCTTCTTTTGTTCTCTATCGTAATTCAGCTCACCTGGCTTAGCTAAGATCAAACTTGCAAAACGTAAACTGGTCGAAAAAGCAACCTCGCTGAAATTCATTTATTGTCAAATGGTTCAAATGATATCATAGTTGAGTTAAAATTGCCCCTTTCTGCTGCTTTGATCTATCACTGAAAACTCAGAGACAAATGCTCATAAAAATGAGAAACTGAGAGTCGTAGATCAAGCAATTTTGATACACAGACTGCAATGTTCTAAAGGCTTTCCTCTCTGTTACAAAATTTAAACTTATTTTTCGACCTCTTCGGAAGTATTCAGATTTATTTCCCGTTCTTTAGTTTGCCAAATTTGAAATCATTAGTTTTGTGCTAAATGTAGTTGTGAAGTCATCACATCGTTTATCTTAGCGCCAAGAACGAAAGAAGTGACATTTTTTAAAGTATGAATGACAAAATAGGTCAGTTGAACATGGATACCAATTCGGCAAATATAAACCTCTATTTGGTCCATTTGGCTTGACGTACCAGTGGGACAGGACCCTATCTGCAGTCTTCAGTTGTAGATCACTGGCTAGGGGGGATGCTTAAAAAAATACACTAGTCGTCCCTGCATTCATGTACCAAAAAGAACGTGGATGTTTGGCATAAAATAGTCAAACACGATTCAAATAAATTCAGTTCACTTATCTCTTTCAAATATTAAACTGAACTTGACGAAACTGCAAAAAGATCTAAAACCAAACACGAAACTGAAGTCGGTAAAAGAGCCGTTTGGTTTGTGTTAATCTTCGACGAATATAGCGTTATGTTTCTTTTCGGCATTAAGTAACCTTTACTGGTACCTTGTTCAGTGGATGAATGCGCATTCCGTCCAGTCAAAGACAAACAGTATTATCCTTTTTTAATCCATTTGATCTCTGAGGAACCGTATTTCAAGAGCAAGCTTTTCCTTTTCCATAACTAACTTCTCCTTTTCCAAGGCCAGCTTTTCTTTCTCTAGCGTAAGTTTCTCCTTCTTGAGTTTGTCAATTTCAGCTCGAACGTGCGAAACCGAATGACTCATCAGCGTAGTCGGAACACCTTCTCTTTCTTAGCACGTGAGTAATTGGGGAGGAGAGCATTCGTTTGTGCTGCGGTACCACGAGACGATGCCTGCCTCCGCCGCCTGCACTGGTGGCGATTACATGCGGTATTTCTCTGATTTCGGACATGGAAGATACGACGCTCATGGGAGCAGTAGACGCTGCAGACTGACCGCTACCCTGGGAGCTGGGTACCTGACTGCTGGAAGTCCCTCCGGCTGAAACCTGCTTGTGGGTCATCTTCTGATCTTCCGCGTTCAACGTTTGAGAATTCAGAGCCGATAGAGAGGGTTCCGCCATGCTAGTTCTTTGCTTTGAATCCTCCACGGTGTTTTCTGTGTTTGTAGCAGGTGAAACTATCGAGGGTTTCATATCGGGTTTTACGACTACATGCACGACTTCTTGCTCTCCATTGATTTCCCTTTCGCCATTCTCTTCCCCTCCTTCTTCGAAGAAAGCTGAATCGTCGCCATTACTATCGTCAAAGTTTATCCCCGCGGGCTCTCCAGGTGACGCTGCTGAGAAGCCGCAGTTTGCCACGGTAATCCGCAGAATTTCTATTATCCTCTGACTAGCCGGTGAAAGAAGAAGTGGTGATTCTCTGGATGTACTCCTTGTCGCCAACAAACGGAAACCCAACTTTACGGAAGGAGAAAGTTTGTACTTAATCTCTCAGTTTGAGCGCAACTCGGGAGTACTCACTTCAAAACTGAACGATGCGTCCACAAATAAACAAAAGGTCGAAGTTTGGAAGCGTATATGCAGTGATTACAACAGCAGGAATCCGATCGTTTTACGCACTGCAAACGACCTCAAGAGAAAATGGAAAAACATGGTCCGTGCAGCAAAAAAGGAGCTGTTGGAATCTAGTGCGCATTCAGAAAGCGGCGAACAGTTGCTTGCACCAAGAAAGCTTTCTCCGGTTAGTCAGAGGATAATAGAAATTCTGCGGATTACCGTGGCAAACTGCGGCTTCTCAGCAGCGTCACCTGGAGAGCCCGCGGGGATAAACTTTGACGATAGTAATGGCGACGATTCAGCTTTCTTCGAAGAAGGAGGGGAAGAGAATGGCGAAAGGGAAATCAATGGAGAGCAAGAAGTCGTGCATGTAGTCGTAAAACCCGATATGAAACCCTCGATAGTTTCACCTGCTACAAACACAGAAAACACCGTGGAGGATTCAAAGCAAAGAACTAGCATGGCGGAACCCTCTCTATCGGCTCTGAATTCTCAAACGTTGAACGCGGAAGATCAGAAGATGACCCACAAGCAGGTTTCAGCCGGAGGGACTTCCAGCAGTCAGGTACCCAGCTCCCAGGGTAGCGGTCAGTCTGCAGCGTCTACTGCTCCCATGAGCGTCGTATCTTCCATGTCCGAAATCAGAGAAATACCGCATGTAATCGCCACCAGTGCAGGCGGCGGAGGCAGGCATCGTCTCGTGGTACCGCAGCACAAACGAATGCTCTCCTCCCCAATTACTCACGTGCTAAGAAAGAGAAGGTGTTCCGACTACGCTGATGAGTCATTCGGTTCGCACGTTCGAGCTGAAATTGACAAACTCAAGAAGGAGAAACTTACGCTAGAGAAAGAAAAGCTGGCCTTGGAAAAGGAGAAGTTAGTTATGGAAAAGGAAAAGCTTGCTCTTGAAATACGGTTCCTCAGAGATCAAATGGATTAAAAAAGGATAATACTGTTTGTCTTTGACTGGACGGAATGCGCATTCATCCACTGAACAAGGTACCAGTAAAGGTTACTTAATGCCGAAAAGAAACATAACGCTATATTCGTCGAAGATTAACACAAACCAAACGGCTCTTTTACCGACTTCAGTTTCGTGTTTGGTTTTAGATCTTTTTGCAGTTTCGTCAAGTTCAGTTTAATATTTGAAAGAGATAAGTGAACTGAATTTATTTGAATCGTGTTTGACTATTTTATGCCAAACATCCACGTTCTTTTTGGTACATGAATGCAGGGACGACTAGTGTATTTTTTTAAGCATCCCCCCTAGCCAGTGATCTACAACTGAAGACTGCAGATAGGGTCCTGTCCCACTGGTACGTCAAGCCAAATGGACCAAATAGAGGTTTATATTTGCCGAATTGGTATCCATGTTCAACTGACCTATTTTGTCATTCATACTTTAAAAAATGTCACTTCTTTCGTTCTTGGCGCTAAGATAAACGATGTGATGACTTCACAACTACATTTAGCACAAAACTAATGATTTCAAATTTGGCAAACTAAAGAACGGGAAATAAATCTGAATACTTCCGAAGAGGTCGAAAAATAAGTTTAAATTTTGTAACAGAGAGGAAAGCCTTTAGAACATTGCAGTCTGTGTATCAAAATTGCTTGATCTACGACTCTCAGTTTCTCATTTTTATGAGCATTTGTCTCTGAGTTTTCAGTGATAGATCAAAGCAGCAGAAAGGGGCAATTTTAACTCAACTATGATATCATTTGAACCATTTGACAATAAATGAATTTCAGCGAGGTTGCTTTTTCGACCAGTTTACGTTTTGCAAGTTTGATCTTAGCTAAGCCAGGTGAGCTGAATTACGATAGAGAACAAAAGAAGGGTTATTGTCAGTATCACCTGAGATATATGGTTGCATTGTGAAAACCGGTTACTATAATTTTTCCTAAAACCAATCTTTTCGCGATGACATAACTGAATCTTATCGCAGATAAGCCAAGAGCGATTTCTTTAGAATGGAGCTTATGGACTGAATTAGACTTGGAAATCTACGGTGAGAATCTGTTGCACTGTTTTGTTGTTCTCAGTTTTGTCCAAACAATAAACTGAGTCAGTACCAATACTGTTATTGTTTCATCACGGATCAATGCAGGTAAAATTGTGTTAATCAGTATAGCGTGTCATTATTCCAGTTGAAGCTCCTGTTTATCCTTGGTCTAGCTGATTACCATGCATACCGACTTTAACAAAATACTTAATGTTTGATTTGGCAACGCCTGTAAATACAGTGCTGTACACAAAAACAATTGGCGACGGCTGATTCTACTCGGTTGGCCGTTGGACGCGCTCACTGATTGTTTAATCAAAGTAAATGATTATTGCATGGATCATTAATTTGGATATTATGCTTTAGGTCGATCACTGAAGCGTTTGAAAAACTCAACGGAAACCCTTAATTTAAATTCTCTGTAGTTCCGTAGAGGTTAAAAACAGCAAACGCGCTCAACGTTTATGCAAACGACGTTTGTACAAAGTTGTGAACTGCAAGCGAACTATAGAGCGAAAAATAATTAAAGTAAAAACCGCTGTAATCTGAAGTAAATTAACTTCTCAAGAAAGCAAAATAGATCTGAAAATGGCCTGTAGTATCCTGGGATGAAATCAACATTTTTCTTGTGCAAATGAACTGAGTTTTAAGCTTAAAGGCTTGGTACTGGTATACGGGATGTGTATTTTAAATACCTTCAGAACTCCTGATAAAGAGATCATTGAGAGTGCGATGTTCTTCGGGCTTGTCAAATTTCTCCTTAAAATGTCGTTGTCCTCAAATTGCAAAGGTTTTCAGGTATCTGTCCTTTTATAAGTTACATAAACTACAGAGCCACGAACGTTCCGCTAATGGCCAACAAATGACTGCCGCTGTCAAATTTTTAAATTGCATATTGTAATTTGTTTCGTCAACGGCGAGTATTTCAGAGTCACGCTTGAACGCTCAGCTGACATAAGTCCTTTTGTTCACTGGTGTTGATGATTTTAGCAAAAAAACTGCAAGCGAATAATGAGTTTGAACAAACGAATCATTAATTGTTCCTAGTGAAACGGCCAGCTGTGTCAGTAAAATCTGCAAGAAACCCTGACCCTCGATGCATGCGAACAATTTAAGTACTTCATTCAGTGCCTGAAGAATCAGGCTTCAGAGGGTTTCTTGGGAAAAAAGAATTATAATGTTAGCTTTCTGGAAGCGACAAGTCCAGTGGGTTAATGAGCATTAATAAAACTCAAGTGGAAAAAATTCACTGTTCATACATTTCCATGTTTCCAAGCAACCGGGCAATGTCCATTGCTTGGATTTTGTGGTTTTTAAAAAGTGATCTTTCGTTAAGACCAAATCAAGACTGCAACCGGGAACCAAATTATGGTTCGATTTGTGAGTTTTCAATTTCCCTTGTAGAAATGCTGGACAACGTTCAAAACTTTACTTTTGAACAAAAATTGTCAAATACTTATGCACTTAACCTGACAAATTCTCTTCGACGGCTTTGACGTTTCAGACTGCGAGATATATCCAAAACAAGAATTTCTTCATTCTTTTAACATCTATTTGCTCTGTTGTGACAAGTACAAAAAGAAAAGAATTTAGTGATCCATACTTAATCCCGTTGGGTGTCGATTTAAAAAAAATTAATCAATGAAACTCTCTCCAGCTGATCATTGCCAAATTCAAAATGATAAGCCAGGAGCCATAATGAAGATATACTGACAAGGGTCTGTTGTGTAATCTTTGGAGGCAACTCCCAACATCTGAAAATAATATCATGATAAAATTGATATGATTGTTTACTTCACATTTTTACTGTTAGGCAATTCATTGATTGTTTTCCAATTTCATTTAATAAATATTTCATTAAAGTACAGTGTATACAATACAAAATATGAAAATTCCAATTCACAATACTTCTGAATAGTGATGAGCAGTACAGGGGGTTAGGTTCCTTTTAATTATTTCAAATACGTCCGAACCTAAATAACAAAAAAAACTGCTTCTTTCTTACAGAAAGAAAGGGTTTAGTCTGTTCTTCCTACGAGGTGCGCAGTTGCCTCATAAGTGCCCTTGTGCTAGTCCGGATCGATCCCTGGCAGGATACATTGTCACGTGTTTTGTTCTCTGACAAGACACCTAACTCTCACAGTGCCTCCGATCTCCACCCAGGTGTGAAAATGGATACCGGCAAATTTATTATTCTGACCTGTCACAGTCAGTTATAAAATGAACAAAGAAATGAGTCTTGTTTTGTATCAGAGGCTGAATGGTGGTTACAGATTCACAATGCAACATCTGAAATTAAAGGTCTCAGTTTTTCTCAAAATTACATAAAAAACTATTTGGCCATCAGGTGATGTAGCAGAGATTAGTTACCACACATGACATGATAATCATGATAATACGCCGCGGTAACCCGAAACGGAACACATTTCTAAAACGTCAACGGATAGTTACAAAAAATACCCGAAAAATACATAATACATCATATTTGACTCTGGCGCCATTTTCTTCTCATTTACCTTCTCGCAGGTTTCAAGGGACGACTTAGTTATTTCTATTATGGTCGGTTTTCTACTTTAATTGCCATTACTCGAGCACTACTACCTTAGTTTAGGACGATCAATAGGACGGCTCACTGAGTCAGATCAGTATTCCCCCAGTGAGTTCACTATAATGACAGATACCATGATAAATTCACGGAGTTTCTGACGGGCTGAACTAAGATCAGTAATCGGCATATTGTTCTTGCTTGTTCTTTTAAATTTTCAAATAACAGTCAGGCTCTCTAATGCGACGTACTAAAAATATTTCTTTAGTCTGTTAGCTTGATGTATAAAAAACAGTAATATCAATAATGCTACCTTCCCTATCTCCCAACGAAGCCATTTCTTCACCTTTTTTTTACCACGTGTCTTAAGAACTTCACCGACAAAAAATAGTTTAGACTCGCACTTAGAACTTTGAAAAAAAATGTTTGGCACCAAATTGCCAAGACGTACTGTAATCTACGGCATGTCCCTTCGGTGCTACTCTTAAAATGGGGCGAGATCACAACTATTACACGCAGAGCGCACGTGAAAATAGGGAGCTTAAGCACGCGCGTTTCTGAGACGCGAACGCCAACCGGAAGTGAGCTATTTTCACTTTTAACTTGCCCTCGCACAACCACATCCACATTGCTAAGTATCTCTTCTCTATTAGAGACAAGTAGTATAAAAATCTGAGAGACAAGACGGTCCTAGCACGCGAAATGTTCTCTTCAGGTTGCCGTCCGCGTCTTAAAAACGCGCTTGCTTAAGCTCCCTAATTTGTTGTAGGAGACGACCACATAACAAACGATAACAATGGCAAAGTGTATTTTCAAGAGATAAGTTGAAGAAATCAATAGGTTATCTTGGCGGTCAGACGTCACAATCGGGCACGGTGAAACTTCGCACGTCCCACTCTTGCTTACAGACTGGTCACTCGCTCGTGCTGCCTTCTTACAAAAGAACGAAAACGAATATGGAAAAGTAGTCAAGTTGTACAGTAGACAGAGAGAAGGCTGCCAAAACGTGGCTTGATCTGCACGTGTTTAAACAGGGGAACGCTGCAAAGATGCACCGCCGGGGTCTGTCCACTGAAATGTTAGACAAAACTGCTTTTTTTCCGACTCTGTTGCTGCAAAAACAAAAACAAATAATAATCCCTGTCAGTTAAACCATAAAGCCTACGCCTAACATAGAACGCCAAAGCAATCAGTATCACTTAACCATATTGTGGGCTCAGGTTTATAGCTCATTTAAGTTGATCACTGATCTCTTGTCAGGTTAATTTATTGTAATCAAGGCTGGGTTGTTTGGAGCTGTGCCGGTTAGCGCAAAGAGTAAACAGAAATTATATACAAACTGCGGGTACAAACATGACAAAATAACGTATGTTGTAAATACTTTGATTAATCACTCAACGTTTCGTAGGCCTCAACATCCTTACTCAAAAATGGCGGCTGGATATAATACAATAAGATTTAATTTAGATGCTTAAAAGAAAGACTGCAACCTATGATTACGAAAATTTTGAAAAACTAATAATATGCGGACCTGTTGTTGTTATTGTTGTTGCTGTTGTTGTTGCTGTTGTTATTGTTATTATTATTGTTGTTGTTGTTATTGTTGTTGTTATTTTCATTGTCATTGTCATTCATGTCATTGTCAAGTAACGCAAGAACCTATAGTAGACCAAGTAGCCCAAGTGCCTCAAGTAGCTAAAGATTAATAAAGAGGGTAAGTAAGTACATCATATATATCGGTTATAAGGTATCATATATGAAGTACCTACCTGGGCAAAACCTTTGACACTGGCTGACTGCGGGCGCAAGTATCACGCCACAAAATATTTTTTTGCGATTTCCAAAATATTTTTGTGTATTTTACCACTATTCTTGGATTTTCAAACTAGTTTCGGATTTATAAAAAAGTGTTTGTGGATCCAATAATTTTAGATTAAGATTTGGAAGTAGATTTTTCGAATTTAAAAATTATTTTGAGATTGTCCCTTATGGGCTTCCGTAATTGGTAAGTTAGGCCTTTGACTTAGCGCCAATATCAGCAAAGGTCACTGTGATATAGGCACGGGGAGTAAGCTCAGTGTCTCAGACGTTTTTTCTCGCACGATCTTCGCTTAACAGCAAATCAAAACCTGAAGCTTAACTTTATTAAAAGCGGTGGTTTAATTCGAGCGATTCTGTTCAATTGGATCCGGGCGGTTCGAAGCGATGACTTTCGTCGGTGAAGAAAGAAGTAGTGATTCTCTGGATGTACTCCTTGACGCCAACAAACATAAGCCCGACTTAACGGAAGGAGAAAGTTTGTTCTTAATCTCTCAGTTTGAGCGCAACTTGGAAGTACTCACTTCAAAGCTGAACGATGCGTCCACAAATAAACAAAAGGTCGAAGTTTGGAAGCGTATATGCAGTGATTACAACAGCAGGAATCCGATCGTTCTACGCACTGCAAACGACCTCAAGAAAAAATGGAAAGACATTGTCCGTGCAGCAAAAAAGGAGCTGTTGGAATCTAGCGCACATTCAGAAAGCGGCGAACAGTCGTTTGCATCAAGAAAATTTTCTCCGGTTACTCAGAGGATAATAGAAATTTTGCAGATTACTGAAGCTGCGTCACCCGAAGAGCCCGCGGAGATAACCTTCGACGACGGTAATGCCGATGATTCAGATTTCTTCGAAGAAGAAGGGGCAGAGAATGGCGAATGGGAAATCAATGAAGAGCAAGAAGTCGTACATGTAGTCGTAAAACCCGATGTGAAACCCTTGATAGTTTCACCTGCTACAAACACAGAAAACACCGTGGAAGAGTCAAAGCAGAGTGCTAACATAGCAGAACCCTCTCTATCGGCTCTAAGCTCTCAAACGTTGAGCGCGGAAGATCAGAAGATGACCCACAAGCAGGTTCCAAAGACTTCCAGCAGTCAGGTACCCAGCTCCCAGGGTAGCAGTCAGTCTGCAGCATCTGCTGTTGCCATGCGCATCGTATCATTCATGTCCGAAATCAGAGAAATACCGCGTGTAATCACCACCAGTGCAGGCGGCGGAGGCAGGCATCGTCTCGTGGTATCGCAGCACAAAGGAAGGCTCTCCTCCCCGATTACTCGCGTGCTTAAAAAGAGAAGGTGTTCCGACTACGCTGATGAGTCATTCGGGACGTACGTTCGAGCTGAAATTGACAAACTCAAGAAGGAGAAGCTTACGCTAGAGAAAGAAAAGCTGGCCTTGGAAAAGGAGAAGTTAGTTATGGAAAAGAAAAAGCTTGCTCTTGAAATACAGTTCCTCAGAGATCAAATGGATTAAAGAAGGATGATAAAGTTTTTCTGCGACTGGACGGAATGTTCATTCATCCACTGAACAAGGCACTAGTAAAGGTTACTAAATGCCGAAAAGAAAGATAACGCTATTTCCGTCGAAGATTGACAGTGACTTCAGTTTTGTGCTTGTAGGGTTTAGTTCGTTTTGCAGTTTCGTCAAGCCCAGTTTAATATTTTGAATAGAACAATGCGCTGAATTTGTTTGAATCGTGTTTGATTATTTGATGCCAGACATCCACGTTGTTATGGCATATGCATGACTGTACAGTGCTCTAGGTTTATTTTCTTAAGAGGCCCCTAGCACTCGATCTGTGATGACTGCAGATAGGATCATGTCTCACTGGTGCATAATAGCGCTTTTCATTTGCCGGTTTGGTTTCCAGTTACAACTGAACTATTTGTTATTCGCTAAGAGAAGACGATGTGACGACTTCACAACTACGTACAATTAATACAAATTCAGTTAATGTGATTTCAAATTTAGCAAACAGATAGGTGGGGAGTGAATCTGAATGCTTCCCGAGAGGTGGAAAAAGTAGTTTAAATTTTGTAACAGAGAGATAAGGTATTTTCTTAGTAAACAGGTAGCCTTTAGAATATTGCAGTGTGTGTATAAAGCCGGGTTGCCACGTTACATATATTAAAACTATAGCGGAGAGCTGATCTTTAGCTTTTTAACGGCCCACATCCTCCTAAAAAAACCGTTGATAATATTTTTCTCGATTTGACGACGATTCTTGGATTTTCAAACTAGTTTCGGATTTGTAAAAACGTATTTGTGGATCCAATAATTTTATTAAGATTTGATAAATTCTTTGAAAATGATTTTTTTGAAACATTGCGATTTGAAATATATATTTTCAGATTTTAATGTGTTTTTTTTGTTTTCGAATTTAAAAATTATTTTGAGATTGCCCCTTATCGGCTTCCGTAACTTGTAAGTTATAGGCCTTTGACTTAGCGCCAATATCAACAAAGGTCACTGCGATATAGGCACGGGGAGTAAGCTCAGTGTCTCAGACGTTTTTTCTAGCACGATCTTCGCTTAACAGCAAGTTAGAACCTGAAGCTTTCACTTCATTAAAAGAGGTGATTTAATTCGAGCGATTCTGTTCAATTGGATCCGGGCGGTTTGAAGCGATGACTTCCTCCGGTGAAAGAAGAAGTGGTGATTCTCTGGATGTACTCCTTGACGCCAACAAAAGGAAGCCCAACTTTACGGAAGGGGAAAGTTTGTTCTTAATCTCTCAGTTTGAGCGCAACTCGGGAGTACTCACTTCAAAGGTAAACGATGCGTCCACGAATAAACGGAAGTTCGAAGTTTGGAAGCGTATATGCCGTGATTACAACAGCAGGAATCCGGTCGTTTTACGCACTGCAAACGACCTCAAGAGAAAATGGAAAAACATGGTCTGTGTAGCAAAAAAGGAGCTGTCGGAATCTAGCGCACATTCAGAAAGCGGCGAACAGTCGTTTGCATCAAGAATATTTTCTCCGGTTAGTCAGAGGATAATAGAAATTTTGCAGATTACTGTGGCTGCGTCACCTGGAGAGCCCGCGGGGATAAACTTTGACGACGGTAATGCCGATGATTCAAATTTCTTTGAAGAAGAAGGGACAGAGAATGGCGAATGGGAAATCAATGAAGAGCAAGAAGTCCTACATGTAATCGTAAAACCCGATGTGAAACCCTTGATAGTTTCATCTGCCACAAACACAGAAAACACCGTGGAAGATTCACTGCAGAGTGCTAACATAGGGGAACCCTCTCTATCGGCTCTAAGCTCTCAAGCGAGCGCGGAAGATCAGAAGATGACCCACAAGCAGGTTCCAAAGACTTCCAGCAGTCAGGTACCCAGCTCCCAGGGTAGCGGTCAGTCTGCAACATCTACTGCTCCCATGAGCGTCGTATCTTCCATGTCAGAAATCAGAGAAATACCGCGTGTAATCACCACCAGTGCAAGCGGCGGAGGCAGGCATCGTCTCGTGGTACCGGAGCACAAAAGAATGCTCTCCTCCCCAATTACTCACCTGCTAAAAAGGAGAAGGTGTTCCGACTACGCTGATGACTCATTCGGCACGCACGTTCGAGCTGAAATTGACAAACTCAAGAAGGAGAAGCTTATGCTAGAGAAAGAAAAGCTAACGTTGGAAAAGGAGAAGTTAGTTATGGAAAAGGAAAAGCTTGCTCTTGAAATACAGTTTCTCAGAGATCAAATGGATTAAAGAAGAATGATAGTGTTCGTCTGTGACTGGACGGAATGTGCATTCATCCACTGAACAATTAAGGCACCAGTAAAGGTTACTAAATGTCGAAAAGAAAGATAACGCTATTTCCGTCGAAGCGATTGACACGGAAGATCTTTTAGTGACTTCAGTTTCGTGTTTAGTTTTAGCTCGTTTTGCAGTTTCGTCAAGACCAGTTTAATATTTTAAAGAGAGCAATCGCTAACTGAAATTTGTTTGAATCGTTTTTGATTATTTGATGCCAGACATCCACGTTGTTATGTGTATGACTGTACAATGCCTTAATGTATTTTTTCAGAAGGGGTTTCCAAGCACTCGATCTGTGATGACTGCAGATAGGATTATGTCTCACTGGTACATTAAGAAATAGACTAAATAGCGCTTTACATTTGCCGGTTTGGTTTCCAGTTACTACTGAACTATTTTGTTATTCATACTAAACATGAAAATGTCAGGTATTTTGTTCTCGGTGCTAAGAGAAAACGGTGTGATGACTTGGCACAACTACAATTAATACAAACTCACTTACTATGATTTCAAATTTAGCAAACTAAAAGACGGGGAGTAATTAATTCTGAATGCTTCCGAAGAGGTCGGAAATGAAGTTTAAATTTTGTAACAGAGAGCTAAGGTATTTTCTTGGTAAACAGGTAGCCTTTAGAATATTGCAGTGTGTGTATAAAAGTTGCTTGGTCTACGACTCTAAGTTTCTCGTTTTTATGAGCACTTTTCCCTTGGTTCTTTCTCGGTGATAGATCAAGACAGCATCTCAAAAAGCTGACAATTAACTATGATATCATTTAAACCATTTGACAATGAGTGAATTTCGAGGCCGCTTTATTGGCCAATTTTGCAGGTTTGATCTCAGCTAAACCAGGTGATCTGAATAACATTAATATGCAAAGGAAGTGGTGTTATTGCCAGTTGCACCTGGGATGTATATATATTAGTGCATTTTGAAAACATTGCTATAATGCCGGAAAGCAATTGGAAAGCAAGTCTTTTCGCGATGACATCTCTAAATCTTGTTGTAGATAAACTAAGAGCGATTTCTTTAGAATGGAGCTTATTAACTGAACAAGACGATCCAAGATCGTAAGTCGGGCTACTGGAAGATATGCTGCAACTAGTTTTGACCAGTTACTTGTTTGTCCAAGGTCCCCGCTTGTGGGCGTGGCGTAATTTTTTTTGTCCCGTAAGGCTATTCCCCGTTTTCGATCGTTTAGCGTCGTTCGACCGACCCAGGGTTTCGCGTTTTCCAAAAAAGAAATTATGAAGAAGGTAATTCCACATAATTTCAAAACATTGTCATTTTACTCTGCAATACAGTCAGTGTTTTGTCATCTTTTTTCCGCTGTTCACGTTTGAGTTTAACCACGTCTTGTCATTTCCAGGCTCCGCATGTTATTTTCCTGAGGTAAATAAAATAGACAGGCCAAGCACGACTCCTACGGTTCGTGCCATTTGTACACTAGGTTTGCCGTTTATATTTCGGTCGTTCGACCTTTTTGCCGCTTCACTCTTGTTTATGAAGGGCATTTCGTATTGTGTTACACGTCAGAGGTCTGCATGATTTCTGCGCGCTGTTATCTGCGTATCGCTTCGTTGAATTTGACACCTCTATAATTTGCCATGCGTTAGTGTATTGTATGGGCTCATTTCTATTGCAAGATTTGTTTTTAAGTCTCCAAGTATTTGCTTTAAAGGGACAAAATATGACATTTACCGTGAACGTGTTGCTTACTCGCATTCTATATTGTACGTCAGGATATTGTGACGCCGGACCCGGCTATGATTAGAACTCGGTTTGCAAGTACATCAGGTAGATTCTTATCACAGGTATCATATTGTCCTCCTACGTTTCAGTCGTGGCTTTACTTCGAGCAAGCTATAGGCTTGTCTAGAGAAATTCTAATGTTTCTTGCAGCTATCAAATCGAGCTTATGTTCCTGGAGCTCGATGTATAGGTTTATTTCTCCTTTGATCGTTTTAGTACCACAGGATTTAAATTTAAAACTCATTACGCGCAAGTCTATTGACTGTGTTGCGTGTTGTATATGCCTGTAGACCAATTTCTTTACTTTTTTGTTTTTATGTGAAAGCTTTCCTAGTTTTTTTTTACAGGTATTCTGCTGGGCTCACTACCGAATCGTCTTCGCACATGGTACTCAGGACTGTTAATATTACAGTGAAAAACAAACATCATGTAACGAGACCTAAATTTTATTATTTGGCATCTTTGTTGTCGTTTCCTAGAGTTTGAATACGACGCACCTTGCCTTTATCAGTAAATGTTCTTCTGTCGTCTGTAGCAACATTCTGCCCACATTTTCTGTTCACTGAAAACTCACTTGATTTCTGGTATGATTCTGGTAAGACCTTCGCTACATCCGCTAAATCATTTGATTCTTTTGCTATTTTGAGTTCGCGGAACGACCCGTTTCGAAATATATGCTCATTACACACGCCATCTTCTTGAGTGGATCTACCGCGACTGGCGTGTGGGTCTGTATGTTTGAGCGTAGAAAAGATTACAATATTTGCTAAGACATTCGACGTATCTGCCATCGACTTCGACATCGTGGAAAGAAGGCTGAGCCTTTTTGAAGGGTCTGCGGTATTCCCCATTGCACGTGACTGAGTTTTGTGGAGAAATGCAGGGTAAATTAAAATAAAGTCGGCCTCGCCCGACTAATTAGACTGAGAAATCTACAGTAAGAATCTGTTGGACTGTTTTGCTGTTCTCAGTTTTGTCCAAGCAATAAACTGAGTCAGTACATTGTTTCATCACGGATCAATACAAGTAAAATTGTGTTAATCAGTATAGCATGTTACGATTCCAGTCGAAGCTCCTGTTTATCCTTGGTCTCATGAGCTGATTACCATGCATACCGATTGGTCAGGCGACATTTCTTGGAATATATTGATTAATAAATCTTCTAGTATATTAATGATATACTCAGTGCAAAGCATTTGATTTGGAATCGCCTGTAAAGACAGTTCTTTTGTTCCCTAGTATTTGTGTTCTGTAGCAAATAGCTGAAAGCAAATATTGAGCTTGAACAAATGAATCATTGATTGTTCCTCGTGAAATAACCAATGCTCGAATTAGCGCCCAGCTTCAAATAAGCGCCCCGCTTCGAATTAGCGCCCCTGCAAGGCTCAAAATTTGTAATAAGCGCCCCCTTCAAATAAGCGACCCACCTCCCCCGAGAAAAAAATGAGCTTCGGTACTCGGTACGATATACGAGACGTATACGGTCTATACGGTTCTTTTAATGGAATGTGACATTGTTAAATAGTATAAACATAATGCCCTTTTAAAGTCGCACGGGTTTGCTTCTCATTTCCTTGGTAGAAATAGTAAAAAAGTAGTTTTTCGATTTGAGGCTAAAAATTGATAAACGAAATAAGCACCCCCTTCAAATAAGCGTCCCCTCTCACCTTAGAAAATTAAATAAGCGCCTCCGTCGGGCGCTAATTCGAGCATAAAATCTGCAAGAAACCCTGATCTTATCCCTTTATCCCTAGAAATCTCAATGTAAGAGTACCAGGAGAATCAGACTTCAAAGGGTTTTTGAGAAAAAGAGCTATAATAATAGCTTGCTAGAAGGGACAAGTGCTGTGAATTAGTGAACATTAACAAAACCCAAGTGGAAAAAAATCACTGTTCATACATTCCATGTTTCCCCCTTTTGTAGTTTGAACTGATCTTTCGATTCGTCCAGCCGAGACTAAATCAAGACTGCCACCGGGAACCAATTTATGGCTCGATTTGTGAGTTTTCAAGTTTCTTTGTAGAAATGCTGAGTATTATAAACCCTTAAACCTTTCTACCTTTGAACAGAAATTATCTGATACTTATTCACTTAACCTGACAAATTCTCTTCGTCAGCTTTGACATTTCGGGCTCAGTGCGAGATAAATAAGTCCAAAGCAACAATTTCTTCATTCTTTTAACATCCATTTGCTCAGTTTAAAGCAAGCGCAGCATTATCGTCACTGAGTGCAAACGACCCACGAGTAAACAAGTAAACAGGTAAACAATGCCTTTGATCTGAATGAACAGTAGCCTCAGGAGAAGAGATTTCAAAGAAAAAAAGAAAATCGACTTTTTCAATTTCAACTTCATAATTTTGTTCCTCCACTTGCAAAAGCCTATCGTATGAATTCGAGCTGTTCACAATGCCGCGTCCAGTTCTTTTGATGCCAGACTGTCTTTGCTCCTTCAAGGACTAACGCGGTTGAGAATTGAGTTTGGAAACTAAAGCTCGTAAAAAAAAACAGATTCAAGCAGAAAGCAAAGAGAATATATTATATCTACGGTAACATGGTTATTCTTCAGTCAGTTATCTAATAAAAGAGATTTCATAAGGAGAACATTGGGTGCTGTTGTGCTCTTGCTGTGAAAATTCAGTCGGCATTTTACGAACGCACTGTTTTTGTTTTTACTGCATTTTTAGCCAGGAGTCTTCCGTCTCCTGTCTAACGTATATTTATTCAGGCGAACTCTTACTCAGTTTTTCAAGTTCTCTTTGTTTCCTTTGTACTACTTTTTATTTCCAATTTCTTTGTTCTGAATATGGAACAGTTAAGGAATAACTCAGCGTTGTTAAAAATGTAATTTATTCCCAAAATCCGTCTGTGTTCACAGGCTAACCAAAATCACCTCTTACGAGATTTGTTTTCGTTCTCGGTATGCTGAGATAAGTGAAAACAGATAGCTCGTTGATAGCAGGCATTGGCTTTCATCATCATCATCAATCTTTATTTATACACGAAATCGCATTATGTTATAATAGTAATAATAAATTGAAATTTATACCGCGCAGTTTCTATAAAGATATTCAACTGCGCCTTACAATAAATATTAAATTAAAAATAAAATAAACGTTCAAAGTTACAATTCTAAAATTCCATAAATAAATAGAATAATTCATCAATAATGTAAATTAATTATAACAACTATAGTAACTAATTAAATGCCCTATTAAGGACGGTGCCTACTAAATACAAAGGTTTTTGCGCCAAGTTAGGACCACACAGAAAAAGTAGATCTTTGTAAGGGCTATTGGAATCCACAAAGAAAAATAGGGGTAGCCACGCATTTTTTCGAGATAATTAGCCTTGAATCTCAACAAAAATGCTGACATCAGCATTTTTCTGAAAACGCGGGAAACGATATTTCTTCACAGATTTCCTTAGAATTCGCCTTTACATACAGAAAAGCAAACACACTTAAAAAGATCCATAAACTACATGGCAAATGGTAACATTAAAATCATTTTTGGTATGTTTGTAATAACAAAATCGTTGCAAAAGCACTTTTAGCGTCTCTGACAGCCTTCCTCTGGTTCAGCTAAAATACAGTCTAAATACCTTTTGCTCCCAACCAGAAACTAATCACATGTTGAATAGGCTTGCCACTTCCATTTCGAAACAGAAAATGTAGGGGTAACCACGCGTTTTTTCAAGTTATTGATCTTTTTCAGAAAACTTTTATGGTGCCCGTTACATTTTTCCTGTCACCTCCCCAGTGAGTAAGACATTGGCGTTTCTGCGCGCGCACTACGCCATCTGCAGGTACATCTTTACAGTTGAACTTCAGCATGATTTTCGAAAGATAATAGTTAGGTTTTCAGCTGGAAGACGTTAACAGTTAGTGGTTAGCGATATGCTGCTATTCTGGTGTTCCTGGTTTAAGTACAGGTTCAATTGATTCGGTCACCGAAGGCAAATTTTGCTTTAATTTTAGTTGTGCCTGGTGGCGTAGTTGATTGCGTCAAACCCCAGCGCGCGCGCGCTCTCAAACTATGGCTTGCGTGATGCGCAGAACGTGTGCGCACTAACAAAAGTAGGCACCGTCCTTAAATAAAAAGTTTTAAGTCTAATTTTAAAAAATATCTAAACTGGAAGTAGATCTTATTGCGGTAGGAAGCAGAAGTCTAGGGGCGGCACAACTAAACGATCTATCTGCCAGGGTCTTCTTGGTTCTTATTTTCGGGAAAGTTAATAAAGCTGCATAGTCATCGTTGCGCCTTAAATTATACCTAGACGGCGGCAAGACAGATATTGAATGGCGTAAGTAATCAGGCGCCATACCATGCAATACCTTAAATGTGTTATGTTAGCGGCAAAGTCTGAGAAGAGACGAAGCGGATAGTTCATCGTTTTGTTCTTCCAAAAGCACCTTCTAAACATGCAGTAAAAAAATACAGATAAACAGCAAAAAGTTCTCTACATTTCATGCTAGGTAAGCTCAACAAGCTGCTGCCCACCCCCCCCCCCCCCTCCCCCAGCCCGAAAAAAAAAAAAAAAGAAAAATTACCAGTTACATGAATGGAGGAGTTGCGTAATAGGTTGCGAGTAGAACATTGTTTTGAACTTTGTTCAGGTGGGATAGCGGGACAGGAAGCTAGTTCTATGGAGGGATTGAACAAAGAATTGGGTCTTGTTTCAGTTGTTTAAATAATAATAATAATAATAATAATAATAATAAAAATAATGATAATGATAATGATAATGACAATGACAATGACAATGACAATGACAATGACAATGATAATGATAATGATAATGAAACGACCTTTAACGAGGAAGCACCCGTCACGTAAATACGTGGTCTTCAGGGAGGTCCTCCATAAAAATAAGAATTATTAAATTCTAAAATAAGAAATACAAATGTCACAAATCTAAAACTACTAAAACTACGCACTGTCCTAAAAACTATTTACAGACAATTATCTATCAACAATATGGCGTTATCTAAGACATTTATCCATTATCAGAGGCTGAATAGTCGTTTACAGATTCTCAATGCAAGCCGACTGAAATTAAAAGTCACAGTTTTTGTATCAAAAAGATACATGAAAAACCCGATTTGAACATCAGGTGATGTAGCAGAGATTAGTTACTACGCATGAATATTAAATAATAAGCCGCCTTAACCCTAAACGGGTGCTCTGATCAAGATAGTGTTTACAATAAATAAAAAACATATCAAAAGAGTTCATAAATTTGACTCTGGCGCCATTTTCCTGTTTCTCCTCTTTTTGTTGTTGTCGTTGTTGTTGTTGTTGTTCTTCTTCTAATTCTTCTTCTTCGTCTCGTTCGTCGTCGTCATCGTCGTTGTCGTCGTCGTCTTTATATCCACTGACTCTTTTCTCATTTACCTTCTCGCAGGTTTCAAGAAACGACTAGGTTGTCTCTCTTGAAGTCGGTTTTCTACTTTAGCGATTAGTCGAGCACTTCTCTACATTTCAGCCCACTTTTGCACGTTTTCTTGTATCTAAGTTTAGGACGACCAATATTACGTTCCGTCAGTGAGTGAGCTCAGTGTTTCCTCCAATGAGCCGAGTTCATCACTGAATTGCAGATACATAAATTCACGGAGTTTCTGATCGATGGGCCGTGAATTAAGCCAAGTAATCTATATATTGATCTTGCTTGTTCTTTTAATTTTCAAATAACAGTGTTCTCTGATGCGACGTTCGCAAAAATATTTCTTTAGTAACATCACTACTGAATCCTATCTTCCCATTTCTTCAGCAATTTTTTGTCACCTCGTGTCTTTAGTTATTGACAAAAATAGTTTAGACTCGCACTTAGAACTTTGAAACAAAAAACTGGCATCAAATTGTCAAAACGTACTGTAATCTACACCAGCCCGACGGTGTTGCTCGGCTGAGTTAAAATGGGGCGAGGATCACAACTATTACACGCGGAGCGCACGTGAAAATTCGTTGTAGGAGATGCTGGACCATGACAGTTGCA
The DNA here is from genome assembly GCA_019787425.1 of Platygyra sinensis. Lineage (NCBI taxonomy): Eukaryota > Metazoa > Cnidaria > Anthozoa > Scleractinia > Merulinidae > Platygyra > Platygyra sinensis. Next base: position 38,834 of record JAHPZR010043749.1, read on the forward strand.
AAGCCAGTGTCTTTTCAAGAGATAAATTGAGGAAACAATAGGTTTCAGTGTGGTCTGTGCGATGCAGGCTGTGTCGGCTACACGTGCCGACACCTACACCAACGAATTGAAAGAACACAAAGGATCGGCAATCGGAAACCACCTCAGAGAGCAGCACGATATAGAACCAGAAGACATCGCACAGAGTTTTCGGATCTTAAGAAAGTTTCAGAACAAATTTGACTGTCTTATTTTTGAAATGTTTTTATCAAAGAACTGAAACCAACACTAAACAAACAGTGCGATTCAATTCGCGCCAAACTATTTGTTTAGAGCAATTCTTGCTGCAATTATTTTATTCTTTTCCAGTGTATATTTTTAACACTTTTTTACATATTGTATCATATTTTAGTGCTCGCCACATCAGTTTTTATCGATTTTAATCTGTTTTAACATATTTATGCTAATTTGGAAATTTTACTCACTTGAAAAATGACCTCGGAGAGGTCGAAACGTCGTGACTTTTAGCGTTAGTTTTTATTTCAAAATCGATTTCTAAGAAACTACTTATTAAACAATAGGTTATCTTGAAAATTCGTCGTAGGAGACGCCGGACCATGACAGTGCAAAGTGTATTTTCAAGAGATAAATTGAGGAAACCAATAGGTTATCTTGGCGGTCAGACACAATCGGGCACGGTGAAACACGATTAGATGGAATTTTCACGGCCCACCCTTGTTTACAGACTGGTGGTCACTCGTTCGCGCTGCCTTCTTACGAAAAGAAGGACGAAAACGAATATAGAAAGGTAGTCAAGTTGTACAGTCGCCAGAGAGAAGGCTGTCAAAAGTGGCTTGAACTGCCCGTGTTCAAACAGGGGAACGCTGCAAATGATGCGCCTGGTCCGCCCACTGAAATGTTAGACGACACGTTTTTCCGACTGCGTAGTTGCAAAAACAACAAACAAACAGAAATCCCCGGCAAACCATTAAACTTAGGCCTAACATAGAAAGCCAAAACATTTCATACTGCAGTTCAGATTACTCGTTAATCCCGATTTAGCTAATCAGCGAATACACCTTTATCTGTGACATCATTATAGAACAGGCATATAGTGAAGACTGGAATAAATCATGCCGGACGCAAATTAACGTAGTAGGACTTTCAAAAACAAAGGGAAGTCGGGCTAGAATGGTAATTCAATCAACGCTTGTTTGTTATTAGCTTTTTAATTGCTACAGCAAACCAGCGCAGAACTAGGAACCAGGCAACTGATATAAGTGGAGCAACCATAACCATCCAACTCTTAGTTCATGGTCAACATCGTCAATATGGCTAGCGAGATGTATCGCGGGCGCCCGATGTCGCGAAGACGTCGCGCAACGTGGCGGCCATACTCCAGCTAACACCAAGTCAATTTCTAATATATAGCTTTAGCCGAGACTAAAAGCGGAGCTCCAGTGCCGGGTTGTTCAAAGCCTGATTAATCTAGTCCACGATAAGCAGTGAGGTTTTCTGTGTATATAGATTGGCCTTCTGTTTTGATTTTGAATAATGTCAGGCTACACCCAGGAGCCCATGACTTCTTATCCTCCTCCTCTTTTATTCCTTTAATTTAACATTGTCGTATTTAATCTAATATTGTTGTATTGTTGTAGCTTGATAATTACCGGTTTAACCACGGACTGCGTGTAGCTCCGCCGACCGCGATTAGCCTTTGCTATTTATGGGCGGAGACAGACTGTACTTTCTTTATATTTCATTGTAGTGTGGAAAAAATAAATAAATGGAAAAGAATAAAAAATTGCAGCAAGAATTGCTCTAAACAAATAGTTTGGCGCGAATTGAATCGCACTGTTTGTTTAGTGTTGGTTTCAGTTCTTTGATAAAAACATTTCAAAAATTAGACAGTCAAATTTGTTCTGAAACTTCTTAAGATCCGAAAACTCTGTGGCGATGTCTTCTGGTTCTATATCGTGCTGCTCTCTGAGGTGGTTTCCGATTGCCGATCCTTTGTGTTCTTCAATCGTTGGTGTAGGTGTCGGCACGTGGTAGCCGACACAGCCTGCATCGCACAGACCACACTGAAACCTATTGTTTCCCTCATTTATCTCTTGAAACAGACACTGGCTTGCAACTGTATGGTCCAGCATCTTCCTACAACGAATTTTCACGTGCGCTCCTGCGTGTAATAGTTGTGATCCTCGCCCCATTTTTAACTCAGCCGAGCAACACCGTCGGGCTGGTGTAGTATACAGTACGTTTTGACAATTTGATGCAGTTTTTGTTTCAAAGTTCTAAGTGCGATTCTAAACTATTTTTGTCAATAACTAAAGACACGAGGTGACAAAAAAATTGCTGAAGAATGGGAAGATAGGATCAGTCGTGATGTTTTACTAAAGAAATATTTTTGCGAACGTCGCATCAGAGAACACTTGTTATTTGAAATTTACAAAGAACAAGCAAGATCAATATATAGATTACTTGGCTTAATGTCACGGCCCATTCGATCAGAAACTCCGTGAATTTATGTATCTGCAATTCAGTGATGAACTCGGCTCATTGAGGAAACACTGAGCTCACTCACTGACGGAACGTAATATTGGTTCGTCCTAAACTTAGATACAAGGAAAACGTGCAAAAGTGGGCTGAAATGTAGAGAAGTGCTCAGACTAATCGCTAAAGTAGAAAACCGACTTCAAGAGAGACAACCTAGCGTTTCTTGAAACCTGCGAGAAGGTAAATGAGAAAAAGAGTCAGTGGATATAAAGACGACGACGACAACGACGATGACGACGACGAAACGAGACGAAGAAGAAGAATTAGAAGAAGAACAACAACAACAACAACGACAACAACAAAAAGAGGAGAAACAGGAAAATGGCGCAGAGTCAAATTTATGAACTCTTTTGATATGTTTTTTATTTATTGTAAACACTATCTTGATCAGAGCACCCGTTTAGGGTTAAGGCGGCTTATTATTAATATTCATGCGTAGTAACTAATCTCTGCCACATCACCTGATGTTCAAATCGGGTTTTTCATGTATCTTTTTGATACAAAAACTGTGACTTTAATTTCAGTCGGCTTGCATTGAGAATCTGTAAACGACTATTCCAGCCTCTGATAATGGATAAATGTCTTAGATAACGCCATATTGTTGATAGCTAATTGTCTGTAAATAGTTTTTAGGACAGTGCGTAGTTTTAGCTAGTTTTAGATTTGTGACATTTGTATTTCTTATTTTAGAATTTAATAATTCTTATTTTTATGGAGGACCTCCCTGAAGACCACGTATTTAGTTGACGGGTGCTTCCTCGTTAAAGGTCGTTTCATTATCATTATCATATCATTGTCATTGCATTGTATTGTCATTGTCATTGTCATTATCATTATCATTATCATTATTTTTATTATTATTATTATTATTATTATTATTATTTAAACAACTGAAACAAGACCCAATTCTTTGTTCAATCCCTCCATAGAACTAGCTTCCTGTCCCGCTATCCACCTGAACAAAGTTCAAAACAATGTTCTACTCGCAACCTATTACGCAACTCCTCCATTCATGTAACTGGTAATTTTTCTGTTTTTTTTTTTTTCGGGCTGGGGGAGGGGGGGGGGGGGGTGGCAGCAGCTTGTTGAGCTTACCTAGCATGAAATGTAGAGAACTTTTTGCTGTTAT
>JAHPZR010043752.1:0-10709 GCA_019787425.1 Platygyra sinensis
TTTAACTATAGATCGGATATGGAGATCGTTCTAGATGTGTTTTGATTATACTTTTAATTGCAATCAATTTTATGGAAGGTTACAAAATTTAATGGCAAAGGGAGGGAAATGATAAATCAAGCAAAACTTCGATCAGTGTTTTCAGAGGCTTGAGTGAGTTTATAACAGACCGGCAGTCACTGAAGGTAGATTAACTACTGAAGACAACAATACTGAAACAGAAATAGGCTAAAACTGCATCTAAAACCAATTTACTACACAAACGTCGGAAAGAATGTGTTTGTAAATACATTTTTGTAATTTTTGGACTAGTTCACGTGTGAGAACGCGTGCGAGACCAAATTAAAAGTCTACATAATGCCGGCGCGCGCAAATGGTCATGTCCATTGGTAATCAGGTTGGAGGACGCAACCAAAGCAGACGTTTCCTCCCTTTGCATAGGTGGGTATGGAATTACTGTTCATTAAGAACTTCTTCGTTGTATTTTCTGGTTTGAACCTTGTACCTTTTTGCGGCTGATTTTTTACAATTTCGCTTTTTACTTTAGTTCAACTACCTTGTATTCAAAGGGGTTTTTTCGGGTGAAAGGTTTTTTTTTACACTGAAGAAGGCAGCATTGCAGGAACGCCTGAAATTAGTTTACCTGTTGACCTTGGCTTCTCGTTAACTGGAGGAACTGGTTTTCTTCACTATTAATTTTTGACATGTTTGATGGCCATCAAGATAATCTTTTGCAACAGTGCACCGTTGTATTTTTGAGATTCACACATTGTAGATCTCTAACAAAAATGACATTTATTTGATTGTTAAATATAACTTTTTAATCCTCGTTATTAATATCGTCATTTGATTGTTCTCGATTCTCAAAATAAAACGAGGCATCTCGTGTTTGATACATTACTGTGCACTTTGCTGATTTTCCACCGTGACTGCGCTGCGCGACGTATTTTCAACTATGTTATCGGTGTTTTAGTGTGGTAAAAGACACAAGCGACATCACCATCATACATTGCACTTTGTCTCACTGCACAACTGTTTGGAGGAGGATTGTCTTACAGGCGGAGAAAAGCTCACGCGACAATGCCGAAAGTTATTATGGGTAATGGTGGTTTTTATGGTTACTTGAGTGAACCTCAAGGTGTTTCAGCGTGGTAAAAGGAAACAGCACAAACACATGTATTCGTTCTTTCTCCTTAAACCTCAATCAAGCAAGGCCTAATGCTTACAACCCATAAAACCAATTAGCATTGTCACGTAAGCTTTTACACTTCTGTGGCAATGTCGAAACAGCTGTATATGATTTTGCTTCGTTGTATTCTTGCAAAAATTATCTGTTCAACCTCTTCCCCCACGGTCTCGGGTCTGTTTAACATTCCACCCCGCAGAGCTTGCTGGATACTTTGACAACGAAAGAATCGCTGATTTCAATGTGTTAATAAACTACGTGAAAAACAAAAAAACAAAAACAAAAAAAACCCTGCCAAGTGACTGAAACTGACCGGTTTAAGCCATCCAAGCCATCTACTCTCTAAAATAGAGTGTAATTGAGTACTACGAATGAGAGAATGTAAATATGTTGATCCATTCTCTAGCAGTCTCCTTTTTGAAGCAGTTATGCAGTTATAACAATTCACTAAAGCGCCTGACGAAAGAAATTTTAAAAATAATCACGCAACACATTTCACATGTATCAATTATATTTCAGTCTTAATGTTTCCTAATCTAGTAATATTTATATCGTTCTATCATTTCACCAGTTTCTCATTCTAACTCTATTTCTTTTACTTCGGTAACGAAGTTTATTTAGTCCAAGTGATGATAGTTTTTAGACAGTTTGTAACCACATAGTGAGCACACACCTCATTTTACAACACTAATGTTGTTGTGGTAGTACTTTTTAAAATATGTTTCCCTTGCATTCTATGAAACCCTCCTTGAGGACATATTACGGAGTTCTTGGAAAGAACAGTTCCTTTTGAATATCTATGATATCAGATGACCACTCTTAGTATAAATACATTCATTTTCAGGCAGCCGCATCATTCTCAATTATAGCAATAAAGACCCTTTCTGCAATGTTTATTACTGAAATAACCACTAGATGACGCGAGCTATGATTGGTTAATTAAGCTCAAGAGGATCATAATCTCATGTTAAGCTATAACACGGTTGTGTCACATAAGATTTTTCAACTTTAATTTTATAAAGGAATTTTACACTCCTTGTGCATTTACCGATGCAAACACGAGAGTAGCATTTACATCAGCCTACTAAATCTACCTTACGTTATTTTTCATCCCAGTTTTCATTTTTACTTTATTGCTTGTGGGGCCATCACTCTAGATTGGATGTGAGCATTGTAGTACGTTGTGTAAGCATCATAAATAATCATGATGCATTCAGCTGCATTCATGTTCTGTTTTCTTTGCAGACATCCCTGCTAATAAGTCAACAAGAGGTGTGTTTTCAAGACACGAAGCCGTTATCTTTCACCAGCGATAATCTTGACTTTGTTAACAATAAGTTAGTACTGAGCAAAGTTGTGAACTGCTGTCAACCTGGAGCCTGCGCGGTAGCAGCGGCCATCAGCACCTGAGCATGCTCTTGAGGCATTTCTGCCAGAATGTTCTGAAATCTTTGCGGAGATTGTTGATGAATCTTCTGTATGATGCTAACGAGTCCTGAACGAATACCTGGAAATAAACAATTGACTTTCAGTCAAAACGGCTCAAGCGATACATAGACAGCTTTCGCCGAGAAATTTTCTCTTAGCTGTTTTATTTTCTAACGTTAGACCTCCAAAACACTTCGTGAGTGTCTGTGATTTCTCATCCCGCCAGCAATTACAAACGATTAACATAAGTTGTGCGCGTTTTTCCGCAAAAAACATCCCAAACCTGGATAAAACCTTGCTCAACTAACCAATCAGAACGCTGAAAAGCGAGTCGCTATACCAACTAGAGACCAATCATTTTACTCCTAGTTCGCTTGGTGTTGTTTGCTCGAGCAAATTCAAGATCATACGAAAATCTCTCTATCTGCGGTAAGCCCAATCTTTGCAGTCTCACTTACCATCCTGTAAATTGCCAGAGGGTAGCACTTGAGAAAACACTGCTAAAAGCTGTGGTAAATACTGCCTGATGAGTGGATGCTGATCGCTAAAAAGCTCCATGATGCATGAATAAACAGGATGGTTTTCTTCAAAGTCTTCTTTTAAAGGGAGACACTGCAACAATCCAGGAAAAACCTGCAAGGCAAAGTTCGCAAGGTGGGAAATGTTCTTCTGCAGATTTGAGAATTTAATCTCTCCACAGGGAAGAAAGATAAAGTCTTTGGAGACTAACAAAACAGACAGAACTTGGCTCCAACAGTAGCGGAATTAATGGTATCCGATGTCCCACCATCAGGGGCATAACCAAAGAACAATTTACAAAACACCTCTGGCCCAGATTGTTCGAAAGGCAGATAACGCTATACATCGGATGAATCCCTATCCAGCGGACAGCGTAGTTTGTTTTGTCAACTCTTGTCCATTGGATAGAGAATTATCCGGTGGATAGCGTTATCCAGCCTTCGAACAACTTGAACCAGAATTTACCTCACATTTCGTTTACTATTCGTAAACTGCTACTGGCTGTGAGTGAGCTCATTTTTGTTCTGGGCAATAACACAACCACATAAAGATTTTATGAGCTGAGCTACTGAGTTTTGCGACTGAAAAGCCCGCGAACGTCGCGCAATTGTGTTTCACGATATGACGTCAGCAGACGTTCCGCTGATCGTTTCAGCTACCGCTCATAGTGTGAAATAAATGAACCTTGAACCTTCGAAAATCAATATGGCGGGTCATTCACTAAACTTTGGACAGATTTTTCAATATAACTATTTCGCGTGGGTAGGACTAAGTTCCCCTTTAACATTAATGCCTGCTCACCAAATTTCTAATTTGAGTTTTGGAAATAAGTAGTCACGTTTAGCAATGGGGCGAAGTTCATTTCGCAATCCGCTCTTGTGGGATCTTGTAGCGATCCCAAAGAGCGACCGTGAAAGAAGACTCGCGCTCTCAAAGTAGCATGATAATGATACGTGAATAAAGATGGTGAATTTAGTGAATAGTGATATACAACATTAAATGACAATAAAGTGGCAAAGATAATCAGCTCAAACCTTCTCCAAAGGAAGAGAATTCCTATTGGCCATTACCATCCTACTGACTGCGCCACAGATGTTGTCGAGAACACGAGGAGGCTGGTTCTGGGACAGGATCACAAACAGAGCTTCTAGAATGGTCTGATAATGACTGAAAGTCGCTAAGGAAATACTGTAGAAACGCACGAACCATTTGGGAACCACTTCTGAAGGGATTTCCAGGCTTTCGTGTCAACACAATTCACGATGGCGGTTAGCGCACAGTTAATATATTTCGATTAACGTAACAATTAAGCATACGCAGTAACGATAGTAAAGGGAAAAAAAATGCAAAATAGGGCTTTCTTTGTCTCCCATGGGCTGTGTTGCGCTGTGTTGTGTTCGCAAAGTACAGCTGCTATCTTTTTTTTCCTATGGAGGATTGTGAATTCATTCATATCGGAATCGGGCTCTTGTATTGCAGCAAAGCAAGTGGGGTGCACGATGTTACTTGTTGCCTTAGACTGCAGCTGTCACACTTCCGTGCTTTCATTTCCACGCTACCACTTCTAAGGTTTTTCGACTCGTTCTTCACGCTCGTGTTCGCGCTGCCGTGCGCGATCTTGTGTCGGGTTCCGTGCTCTTGCACGCTAATCCGCCTGCCCGGCCCCCCAGGTCCTCCTGTTCTGTAGGCTATTTTTGCCCAACTCCTTCCGATCCCTACGACTCTTTCCGATCCCCACGATTCTTTCCGATCCCTACGACTCTTTCCGATCCCCACGATTCTTTCCGATCCCTACGACTCTTTCCGATCCCTACGACTCTTTCCGATCCCTACAACTCCTTCCGATCCCTACGACTCCTTCCGATCCCTACGACTCCTTCCGATCCCTACGACTCCTCCGATCCCTACGACTCCTTCCGATCCCTACGACCCCTTTCGAGCGGAGCCTCTCCGTATAGGCCATTATAGGGAGTACCCTCCCCGGGCTAAGACGTAACTCCATTGCTAATAATGTTTCATATTAATTCTTCTAGTATGTCATATACCCACACACATATTTGTTCTTGTTTGTAGGTACTGCTCGCCATGGGCCACACCATGGTTCCCTTTGTCCAGCATCTGTTCCCAGTATTTATGACGTCACTCAAAGATGAAGATGATGAAGTGAGAAGTAACACAATCTATGGCCTTGGTCTTCTTGCCTTCTATGGTGGAGATCTTATTACGCCGTATCCTTAAATACACTGAATCTCTATCACGTTAGGTTATATTTTTATTGAGGTATATATGAAGTGTCTTGTGTGCGAGTTACAATGTTCTTGTAGTCCGTTGTGCGTTACGGGAAATCGCTGGGGCTAGAAGCTCTTGTCGCCTCCAGGATTTCGCGCGACCATTTGTTCCTCGCGGTTAATTTACGGTCTTGTTAGACAGACTAAGCGAAAGAGTTATAGGGATCTGAAAGAGTCGTAGAGATCGGAAAGAGTCGTAGGGATCGGAGGAGTCGTAGGGATCGGAAGGAGTCGTAGGGATCGGAAGGAGTCGTAGGGATCGGAGGAGTCGTAGGGATCGGAAGGAGTCGTAGGGATCGGAAGGAGTCGTAGGGATCGGAAGGAGTTGTAGGGATCGGAAAGAGTCGTAGGGATCGGAAAGAGTCGTAGGGATCGGAAAGAATCGTGGGGATCGGAAAGAGTCGTAGGGATCGGAAAGAATCGTGGGGATCGGAAAGAGTCGTAGGGATCGGAAGGAGTTGGGCAAAAATAGCCTACAGAACAGGAGGACCTGGGGGGCCGGGCAGGCGGATTAGCGTGCAAGAGCACGGAACCCGACACAAGATCGCGCACGGCAGCGCGAACACGAGCGTGAAGAACGAGTCGAAAAACCTTAGAAGTGGTAGCGTGGAAATGAAAGCACGGAAGTGTGACAGCTGCAGTCTAAGGCAACAAGTAACATCGTGCACCCCACTTGCTTTGCTGCAATACAAGAGCCCGATTCCGATATGAATGAATTCACAATCCTCCATAGGAAAAAAAAGATAGCAGCTGTACTTTGCGAACACAACACAGCGCAACACAGCCCATGGGAGACAAAGAAAGCCCTATTTTGCATTTTTTTTCCCTTTACTATCGTTACTGCGTATGCTTAATTGTTACGTTAATCGAAATATATTAACTGTGCGCTAACCGCCATCGTGAATTGTGTTGACACGAAAGCCTGGAAATCCCTTCAGAAGTGGTTCCCAAATGGTTCGTGCGTTTCTACAGTATTTCCTTAGCGACTTTCAGTCATTATCAGACCATTCTAGAAGCTCTGTTTGTGATCCTGTCCCAGAACCAGCCTCCTCGTGTTCTCGACAACATCTGTGGCGCAGTCAGTAGGATGGTAATGGCCAATAGGAATTCTCTTCCTTTGGAGAAGGTTTGAGCTGATTATCTTTGCCACTTTATTGTCATTTAATGTTGTATATCACTATTCACTAAATTCACCATCTTTATTCACGTATCATTATCATGCTACTTTGAGAGCGCGAGTCTTCTTTCACGGTCGCTCTTTGGGATCGCTACAAGATCCCACAAGAGCGGATTGCGAAATGAACTTCGCCCCATTGCTAAACGTGACTACTTATTTCCAAAACTCAAATTAGAAATTTGGTGAGCAGGCATTAATGTTAAAGGGGAACTTAGTCCTACCCACGCGAAATAGTTATATTGAAAAATCTGTCCAAAGTTTAGTGAATGACCCGCCATATTGATTTTCGAAGGTTCAAGGTTCATTTATTTCACACTATGAGCGGTAGCTGAAACGATCAGCGGAACGTCTGCTGACGTCATATCGTGAAACACAATTGCGCGACGTTCGCGGGCTTTTCAGTCGCAAAACTCAGTAGCTCAGCTCATAAAATCTTTATGTGGTTGTGTTATTGCCCAGAACAAAAATGAGCTCACTCACAGCCAGTAGCAGTTTACGAATAGTAAACGAAATGTGAGGTAAATTCTGGTTCAAGTTGTTCGAAGGCTGGATAACGCTATCCACCGGATAATTCTCTATCCAATGGACAAGAGTTGACAAAACAAACTACGCTGTCCGCTGGATAGGGATTCATCCGATGTATAGCGTTATCTGCCTTTCGAACAATCTGGGCCAGAGGTGTTTTGTAAATTGTTCTTTGGTTATGCCCCTGATGGTGGGACATCGGATACCATTAATTCCGCTACTGTTGGAGCCAAGTTCTGTCTGTTTTGTTAGTCTCCAAAGACTTTATCTTTCTTCCCTGTGGAGAGATTAAATTCTCAAATCTGCAGAAGAACATTTCCCACCTTGCGAACTTTGCCTTGCAGGTTTTTCCTGGATTGTTGCAGTGTCTCCCTTTAAAAGAAGACTTTGAAGAAAACCATCCTGTTTATTCATGCATCATGGAGCTTTTTAGCGATCAGCATCCACTCATCAGGCAGTATTTACCACAGCTTTTAGCAGTGTTTTCTCAAGTGCTACCCTCTGGCAATTTACAGGATGGTAAGTGAGACTGCAAAGATTGGGCTTACCGCAGATAGAGAGATTTTCGTATGATCTTGAATTTGCTCGAGCAAACAACACCAAGCGAACTAGGAGTAAAATGATTGGTCTCTAGTTGGTATAGCGACTCGCTTTTCAGCGTTCTGATTGGTTAGTTGAGCAAGGTTTTATCCAGGTTTGGGATGTTTTTTGCGGAAAAACGCGCACAACTTATGTTAATCGTTTGTAATTGCTGGCGGGATGAGAAATCACAGACACTCACGAAGTGTTTTGGAGGTCTAACGTTAGAAAATAAAACAGCTAAGAGAAAATTTCTCGGCGAAAGCTGTCTATGTATCGCTTGAGCCGTTTTGACTGAAAGTCAATTGTTTATTTCCAGGTATTCGTTCAGGACTCGTTAGCATCATACAGAAGATTCATCAACAATCTCCGCAAAGATTTCAGAACATTCTGGCAGAAATGCCTCAAGAGCATGCTCAGGTGCTGATGGCCGCTGCTACCGCGCAGGCTCCAGGTTGACAGCAGTTCACAACTTTGCTCAGTACTAACTTATTGTTAACAAAGTCAAGATTATCGCTGGTGAAAGATAACGGCTTCGTGTCTTGAAAACACACCTCTTGTTGACTTATTAGCAGGGATGTCTGCAAAGAAAACAGAACATGAATGCAGCTGAATGCATCATGATTATTTATGATGCTTACACAACGTACTACAATGCTCACATCCAATCTAGAGTGATGGCCCCACAAGCAATAAAGTAAAAATGAAAACTGGGATGAAAAATAACGTAAGGTAGATTTAGTAGGCTGATGTAAATGCTACTCTCGTGTTTGCATCGGTAAATGCACAAGGAGTGTAAAATTCCTTTATAAAATTAAAGTTGAAAATCTTATGTGACACAACCGTGTTATAGCTTAACATGAGATTATGATCCTCTTGAGCTTAATTAACCAATCATAGCTCGCGTCATCTAGTGGTTATTTCAGTAATAAACATTGCAGAAAGGGTCTTTATTGCTATAATTGAGAATGATGCGGCTGCCTGAAAATGAATGTATTTATACTAAGAGTGGTCATCTGATATCATAGATATTCAAAAGGAACTGTTCTTTCCAAGAACTCCGTAATATGTCCTCAAGGAGGGTTTCATAGAATGCAAGGGAAACATATTTTAAAAAGTACTACCACAACAACATTAGTGTTGTAAAATGAGGTGTGTGCTCACTATGTGGTTACAAACTGTCTAAAAACTATCATCACTTGGACTAAATAAACTTCGTTACCGAAGTAAAAGAAATAGAGTTAGAATGAGAAACTGGTGAAATGATAGAACGATATAAATATTACTAGATTAGGAAACATTAAGACTGAAATATAATTGATACATGTGAAATGTGTTGCGTGATTATTTTTAAAATTTCTTTCGTCAGGCGCTTTAGTGAATTGTTATAACTGCATAACTGCTTCAAAAAGGAGACTGCTAGAGAATGGATCAACATATTTACATTCTCTCATTCGTAGTACTCAATTACACTCTATTTTAGAGAGTAGATGGCTTGGATGGCTTAAACCGGTCAGTTTCAGTCACTTGGCAGGGTTTTTTTTGTTTTTGTTTTTTTGTTTTTCACGTAGTTTATTAACACATTGAAATCAGCGATTCTTTCGTTGTCAAAGTATCCAGCAAGCTCTGCGGGGTGGAATGTTAAACAGACCCGAGACCGTGGGGGAAGAGGTTGAACAGATAATTTTTGCAAGAATACAACGAAGCAAAATCATATACAGCTGTTTCGACATTGCCACAGAAGTGTAAAAGCTTACGTGACAATGCTAATTGGTTTTATGGGTTGTAAGCATTAGGCCTTGCTTGATTGAGGTTTAAGGAGAAAGAACGAATACATGTGTTTGTGCTGTTTCCTTTTACCACGCTGAAACACCTTGAGGTTCACTCAAGTAACCATAAAAACCACCATTACCCATAATAACTTTCGGCATTGTCGCGTGAGCTTTTCTCCGCCTGTAAGACAATCCTCCTCCAAACAGTTGTGCAGTGAGACAAAGTGCAATGTATGATGGTGATGTCGCTTGTGTCTTTTACCACACTAAAACACCGATAACATAGTTGAAAATACGTCGCGCAGCGCAGTCACGGTGGAAAATCAGCAAAGTGCACAGTAATGTATCAAACACGAGATGCCTCGTTTTATTTTGAGAATCGAGAACAATCAAATGACGATATTAATAACGAGGATTAAAAAGTTATATTTAACAATCAAATAAATGTCATTTTTGTTAGAGATCTACAATGTGTGAATCTCAAAAATACAACGGTGCACTGTTGCAAAAAGATTATCTTGATGGCCATCAAACATGTCAAAAATTAATAGTGAAGAAAACCAGTTCCTCCAGTTAACGAGAAGCCAAGGTCAACAGGTAAACTAATTTCAGGCGTTCCTGCAATGCTGCCTTCTTCAGTGTAAAAAAAACCTTTCACCCGAAAAAACCCCTTTGAATACAAGGTAGTTGAACTAAAGTAAAAAGCGAAATTGTAAAAAATCAGCCGCAAAAAGGTACAAGGTTCAAACCAGAAAATACAACGAAGAAGTTCTTAATGAACAGTAATTCCATACCCACCTATGCAAAGGGAGGAAACGTCTGCTTTGGTTGCGTCCTCCAACCTGATTACCAATGGACATGACCATTTGCGCGCGCCGGCATTATGTAGACTTTTAATTTGGTCTCGCACGCGTTCTCACACGTGAACTAGTCCAAAAATTACAAAAATGTATTTACAAACACATTCTTTCCGACGTTTGTGTAGTAAATTGGTTTTAGATGCAGTTTTAGCCTATTTCTGTTTCAGTATTGTTGTCTTCAGTAGTTAATCTACCTTCAGTGACTGCCGGTCTGTTATAAACTCACTCAAGCCTCTGAAAACACTGATCGAAGTTTTGCTTGATTTATCATTTCCCTCCCTTTGCCATTAAATTTTGTAACCTTCCATAAAATTGATTGCAATTAAAAGTATAATCAAAACACATCTAGAACGATCTCCATATCCGATCTATAGT
>JAHPZR010043753.1:0-5000 GCA_019787425.1 Platygyra sinensis
GCGAATCTCTGAAGAGCTTTGGGATAACAGTGCTTGCTTTCTTTACATCGATTCGCAGTCGGCCTGCGTGCCTGTTCATGCTCTCAACTGGGGTATGGCGACTCACACGTCCCCTAAACTGCTACGCAGTAATGTGATTCTTCTTCAGTGATTGTAGAATTCCGCTTTATCTGTGGCACATTTCCGCCGATGCACAGACAACGGTCAATTTGCCCCCTTCGATGTTCTTCCTAAACAAGGACTAGGCGTTCGGTGGAGGCCGAAATAGCAGGCGGTGAATTTCATGGCGCTTCGTGACTTCATAAGTGGGTCGCTAACTAATTCTGAAAAGAGGGCGTTTTTACTTAGGCGGCGGTGCAGGCTTAGCACTATGATGAATTTAGTTCGTGGAGGCTCTTTTCGAAACGATTCTCTTGATTTAAGGTCCGCCTTGTTGAATATAAATGTAAGAAGGACCTTAATGGTTTCGATGTACAGGTCGCTGACCAATTCAGAAGTGATGTGAGTTATGGTCGTTACATTAGGAATCTTGACCAGTCAGGGATGTGTTTACGTTCGTCTGGTGGACGTAAAAAACAAAGAAAACAATAGCGTCCTTGCAGGCCGTTCCTTCTCCCTCCGTCCCGCGCTCATTTTGACTTTCCTCACTCCCTTTCTACGGCCCTGTCCCCCACGCAGGCTACCTGCATCAGTGCGTCCCTTATATTTTTTGTCGCGGCGGGAAGGTACGCCTGATACAATTACTTGACTATTTGTCTGTTGCTAGTCCAGAATCTGGACTTTTCTCTGATTGGTCAAGAAACAAAAAGGTACTTAGAACTGAGCCATGATTGGTTACCTTAGTGGCGGTGTGATTTCCGGTAAAAAAAATCCCGCGTGCTGATGAATTCCATCGTGACGTCTGATGAGGCGAGCGAATAGAGCGAGTTTTTGTCAGCTTTAAATTAAATGCTTCTCTTCAGAGTTTTGTTCACAAAACTCTCAATGATGAACAAATAGAATGCATTCATAGAATCGCATGCCATGGGAGAGATATTTTGGCGGTGCTACCGACGGGATTAGGCAAGAGCGAAAAATATGTATTACCACCGTTTTCGTTGATACGCGACTTTCGAAAACAAAACACCCGCGAAACCTTTCAAAAATTTCCGTCAATCATACATGTTATCGACAGATCGGATCGAAATCCACCAATCACAGCCCGCTAGCAAGACGTAAAGAAGGTCTGAAGGTCACACCAATGGCTGTGATTGGTGGATTTCGATCCGATCTGTCGATAACACACAAGACTTCCGGTAATTCTGCTTGATTATTCGCGCTGACAGATATTTTAATTAGGGGGCGGCAGACAAATAGTCAAGTAATTGTATCAGGCGTACCTTCCCGCCGCGACAAAAAATATAAGGGACGCCTGATCGCAGGTTAATCTGGCACATGGGCGCGCACGCGGCGCGCACCAGGGGCGCGCAACCAGGAGCACGCGTAATACGCAATCCGCTGGTCACTGTCAAGATTAGACTTGCGGCCTCTCTTGGGCCCGCAATAAGGGACACAAAAGTTACTTAAATGATTTTTGAATTCCGCCCCTCGCGAGGTTCAAGTCGCATTTCAACTGTTCATAGAACGAAGTCGAAATGTAAACAGCTTTTTGAGGTGATGTGGCGCGAAAACATTCGATGGTTTAAATGAGAAATAGCACACAAACTGCAGTTACAAACATGACAATAAAACGCATGTTGGAAAACAAAATATTTAACTTTAACTTGGACGTTTTCGTATGTTTCTACATACATCTTCAGAAGTGACTCGTTAGTAATACAAGTAGCAACTCCAAGTTATAATTTTAGATAAGTAACTTAAGTAACAATAACAATGACAAAAGCTGAGCACAAAAAATATTTGCATACAAAAGATGCTAACTAATAGAGGTAAAGCTTTCGCTGCTTAGCATTATCGTTTTAGGGTCGGTTGAGTTCTTGAATTAGAAGAGTCTCCTTTATCTTGCAGTGGATATCAGGAGCGACCTTTTGCTATATATTTCGAAGTGGTCCCATTTTACAGTGATGACCAGTTGACGTGACGTGGTCTGCGATAGCAATGCATGACGAGGCACTAGTGATCCCTTTAAAATGTTCAGTTTTCCTGTCATGCAATCTACGTTTTGTTTTGCCGATGTAAAAATCCTGGCAGATCCCAACAACTAGCCTTATAAACAAACTGTTTGACATTTGAGAACGGTTAATCCTTATCTTTGTAGGGAAAAAAGACTTGATGCGATTAGCGCTTTGGAAAATCACCCTAAGATCAATGCAGCCATAAAATCAATTTTTTTAAATGGCAGGTCTTAAGCTGTTAGATAACAATTTTAACTTTGGGGTTGCCCCTAAATAAGGTAGAATTAATATTGTTTCTTTTTGGGGAACTGTGGTGGTTTGGATTTCTCGTCTGTTTTGCTGTCTGTTCAAAAACATCATTCATGTTGTAATTGAATACACAGCAGGGTGAACATTCTGTAACAACAGTTTCCTCATTCATCCAGACATAGATCGTACAAGGACGGCGACGAACAGATGCGAAAACAACGAAACGTGAGTGTGCGGGTGAATGTTTACTTTGTATTTCACCTAGGTGTGAAGAGTCCCATTTTGTGTACAGGCCAGTAAAGGTCTTCTTCTCTTTCGTAAATAGATGGTTTGAGAAAGTGTGATTGCATCGTTTGATGAGAATGTCCAAGAAAGGGATTGCATGTTCTCTTCAAATTCACGGTGAATTGGATGTTTGCGTGAACAGTTTATTGAGGTACTGCAGGACTGGTTGCCGTGGTTTTTACTGTCGACAAGGTGAAAGTGTCGTCTACGTATCGAAACCCATACGAAGGGCGAGCGTTGTGGTATTCAGGACGCACTTCTCTTCAAATGGCACATAAAGATTTGGCCAAACAGGAACTAAAGGAGAGCCCATAGCCCATCCGTCAATTTGGTCGTAGTATTGGGGACCATTAAATAATGAAAATGGGCTCCTTCTTTGTAGCCAAACTCAAGCCAAGAAACCTTCAAGAGCTGAGCGAGGCCATGCGTTTGGTGGATCGGGACAAGCGCGGCATACCAATTTGTCAAAAGACAAAATTTTTATGTGTCTCATCTAGCGGAACGTTTTGTAACACAATGAAATCAACGTCAAAAGGACACATGCTTGTCATTGTTATGGTTAAACGATCTTCGGCCGCAGTCGGCCCCAAAAAACTCAAAGAGTCCTTGATCGTGAATTGATCCGTGTGCCCCGCAGACTAGGGCTGAAGTATGCGGTACCAAGATATGAAGCGTCAGATTGTAGTTGTAAGTATTTACAGAAGAAACAATCGGACGAAAAGGACAACCAGGTTTATGAATGCTTTAGGGAAGGCCATAGAGACACCAGGGTAGAACCCACAAGGTAGTATCGTATGGAAGGTGACATCGGATCATCATGATTTTTATCCTTGCGTTCAATTTGCGACGGTACGATATCAAGCTGTCTTCTCATAGACTTGTAGGTTCTGTGCTAGTCTCTTGAAATTTGGTTTTCATCTGAGACCAAAATTCATTTTATTCAAATAATCAAGTTTTTTGATGATGTTGGACAACCCTGGGGGGTTGGTGGGGGCGTTCCCGTTATCAGTTTTGTGTTATAATTACGTTTTGGTGGACGTCAATCAAATGTCTCCATGACAATAACGGCGTCAAATTCTCAGAGTATCCGAGTTGCTCTTTCATATCATCTTTACTTGACTCGTCGATAAACAGAAACTGAGAAGTAAGACTTATAAAATCGTTTGAAGCGCCTTTTCGTTCGTCTCGCTCGCGGGCAATGCTTTGAAGCTACAAATTTACAAACATTGTACAACCACAACAACGTGAGAATGAACTAAATATAAATATAAACTTTATTACAGAATGAACTACAAAAGTCTAACTGCTAATCTCTTGCGGCTTTCGTTACCTTTTTATTTCTAACATTCCCACGTGCCGTGTGGTTCTCTTGACGGTTTGCTTTGCATATAATTTGCCTGTCTGGTACTAGTATTCCAACCACGCTTGAAACTCGTCAAGATTGATCTCTGCATGCCGGGATTATCAGTATTTTAGCAAGGCGAATGACAAAAATTTCTGCGGTGAAAATAATCTGCATCCATAACAAGCTGATAAATAGTCAATCTCCACATAAAGCGACTCATTTCAGAGGCCAACTTTTTCAGCTACCTTGTATCTTTCCTTTCTTCGACTTTCTCTTTGGCGGATCGCTCACGGCTCTAATTGTTTCGTGCGCCGCCTTCTTCACAAACGTTTCGCTCGCAAAAAGTGTTTATGCTATGCAATTCAAAGACAAACCATGTTTCCTCTACATAAGAGCCCTCCATCTCAGCGAAATTGCAAATTACTTTGACAGAATAACTGAGCGATTATTCCTGATCCAACGACGAACGAACATGGCCGTGAAACGGACACGACGAAATGAACACGAATATTGTCATGGATACATTTGATTGACGTCCACCAAACTTAGTTTTTGAAAGGGCAAAAAATCGTTGAAGGGCGCGTGTGACTGATAACCGCTGTAAATTATGTTACTTTGGTGTTGAGATTGAATTGTTTTCCCAGCATACTAGAAGTGAAAGCAAGCAATTTGCTAATCCGTACAATTAACTAATGATACAAGGTCGTTAAAAGTTCATACCCGTTTGTCCTCAAACAACACGCAGCAGTCTATTGTTTATTTTTTGCCGCTGTTTTCATTAAAATGTAACTTTTTCAGCGGCCCCTCAAAATCCACTCGAACAAAAAACCAAGCTGATTTTGATACATGTTTTAGACTATCATAAAGGGTTTACGCTGGCCAAGTTTGAGGGAATTTGGAGTTATGGTACATGTCGAAAAATATCTCTGAATTTTATTCCTAAACTGGGATAATCGGCTGAGTAAACAAAGGCAATTTTTAAACATTTGAGGATTTTTCCTTGACGG
>JAHPZR010043753.1:10000-12500 GCA_019787425.1 Platygyra sinensis
TTTTGTTCATCTTTCATGTCTCGCAACCATACATTTAGACTGGTTTAACCAGAGTCTTCTATAGCCTGATTTTGGCTCGTCGGCGGACGCTGTTAGTACTCCAGATCTTTCTCAATTTCAGAAATACCCCTCTCGCTT
This sequence comes from Platygyra sinensis, assembly GCA_019787425.1. Classification (NCBI taxonomy): domain Eukaryota; kingdom Metazoa; phylum Cnidaria; class Anthozoa; order Scleractinia; family Merulinidae; genus Platygyra; species Platygyra sinensis. Next base: position 10,139 of record JAHPZR010043753.1, read on the forward strand.
TGTCTACTCTATTGTGGATGTTTTGTGTGTCTCCACCTTCCTTGGAAACTGTATCTCCCAGATAAACAAATTTGTTAACATCCTCTATCCTTTGCCCATTCACTTCCACTGTATCATTTACTTGAGAATTTATTCGCAGCAGCTTGCATTTCTCTACAACTGATGACTTTCAATTCCATCTTTCCTGCTTCGTGGGTTAGCTTATCGGTCTTTGCCTGAATGTGCTGTTTGCTTGACGATATTAGGGTAATATCATTTGCAAAATCGAGATCTTCAGGCTTTTTGGTGATCTTCCATCTTATTCGGTTGTTACTCTCCTGCAGGGTACTTCTCATTACCCAGTTAACAACCAGCAGGAACAGTAGAACCCGACATATTGCAGCCCTGTTTCACACCTGTCCTGATCGCAGACCATTCTGTTTGTGTCCTCTTCATCCACTACAGCGCACTCAAAGTCATTGTAGAGTACCTTCACCCTGCTAATCATCTTGGATAGCATGGCTTTGCATTATCAGCCACAGGCTGTCCCTGTGGACTGAATCGAGGTGAACGTACAATGTGGACTGCTACTCTAGTGACTGCTTGATTATATTTCTAAGCATAAAAATTTGTGTAGTAGTTCCTCTGCTTCGCCTGAATACAGCCTGCTCCTTCCTGAGTTTCAACTTGACTCCGTTTTGAATCCTTTCGATCACAATTTTCCCCATCATCTTGTAGACGACTGGAAGCATTGTCACTCCACGCCAGTTTTTACATCCTTTCAGATTACCTTTTCTCAGCAGCTTAACTATCAATCCTTTCCTCCATTTCCCTAGCGTCCCCCCACCCACTCTTATAGTTATTTCGTGGTGAAAGACTCTGTTATCTCCTAGTGATACTTCAAATAACCAGTAAACTTGATGAAAACAGACGTTTGTGCCTTTTTGTTTGAGCACAATTAGTTATGGCTAGGTTAAGTCGAAATCAAAGGACTTGTATTTGAGCAATGGCGAACAAACATGCAACAACTCACCTGACAAAAATTGTTGTAATGTAAATCTGTCCCAGGGGACTTGGTTTTTTACGCGCCAGAAGTTTGACATGGCACTCTCCCTTTGTTCATCTTTAACAGACATCGCAATCTCCATACTCCATAATCGCATTTAAGTTGTATGACATGGAAGTTTTTTTCAAGCTGGGTGATAGAGATTTGCAGCCAATTAGCTTCGCTGCCGTCTGATGAATTTCTCTTTGGTATATTATCTACATCGTAATGGGACATCCAGTGGTCCTTTGGAGGACTCCACATGTAATTCACAAAACAACTGTTTATTTCCATTGTCTTGTTGTCACCTACGGGAGGTGAAAGTTTACCTAAAAAATAATCAATACAAATAGGTTATCAGTGTTATCGGTCATCTATAATTTCGGAAAAGCAATCAAGTAGGAGCTGGTACAAACCGGGCAAAGATCAGAGACTGAAACAGAGATGGGGCGATGAATACAGAAAGAAAGACAGAGAAGTTAAGAAAGTTAGAATGGATAAACGACGACGGACCGACGATCTTGCAAATGAATCTGAAAATGCTACTCGGCAACTAGCACATGAACACACTATTTCCAGACTTAAGTATTGAGTAACGAGAGACCAACGCACAGTGCCACAGTAAAGGACAAGACTTAATGATAAAGAAGGCAAAACCAAGAGGTGGTATGACACTGTCATGAGTCTTACAGGGCCGTTCGTTTGACAATCGGATAGATCTGGAATATCGAGAAGCGTTTGTTTGGGACTATTTCATTCCGGAATACCTGGTTTCCATTCCGTATCATCCCGAGCAGAATACCGGAATAATTCCGGAATATTTCTATTCCGGATATTCCAACGACGCCAGAGAACCCTCACCCGGTAAGCATAGTTAAAATAGAAGCTGCAGATGGGAATGAAGAAATAGATACATCAGAAATAAAGGAGGCTACAAAACACCTCAAAAATAGAAAAGCTCCCTGTATCTACAACATACGAGCAGAGCTGCTCAAAGCTGACATTGACTTTGCCACTCACTATAAAAGTCAAGGAGATCACTGACATAGTGTGGAGAGAAGAGAGAACGCTAGGGAAATGGAGGAAAGGATTGATAGTTAAGCTGCTGAGAAAAGGTAATCTGAAAGGATGTAAAAACTGGCGTGGAATCACATTGCTTCCAGTCGTCTGCAAGATGATGGGGAAAATTGTGATCGAAAGGATTCAAAGCGGAGTCAAGTTGAAACTCAGGAAGGAGCAGGCTGCGTTCAGGCGAAGCAGAGGAACTACTACACAAATTTTTATGCTTAGAAATATAATCAAGCAGTCATAGAGTAGCAGTCCACATTGTACGTTCAC
>JAHPZR010043753.1:17500-24208 GCA_019787425.1 Platygyra sinensis
TGGTGAAAGTCTACAGAAACCGAAAAACATTCATCCCGTAGGGAGGACACAACCACACTCCAGAAAATATCGGTCTCGAACAAGACAATTTATGTTTTCTGCAGGGAATTCAACATTTTAGTTTTATGTGTCGTATAACTCAAATAGCCAGCTTTCTGAAGTGAGGAGAAAATTCCGGCTTCTTCTGTTTCAGCTTGTTTAGTTATTGTCAAAACGTTTTCGTTGCTCTCTACCATTTCAAGAAGGAAAAACTAAAATTTATCAGAAGAGATCAAAATATGCAAAAATTTTAGAGAAAGTTCTCACGATGCTTGAACCTTGTTCGAACACCTATGTTATATTATAATTGCACATTTAAGAGCAAATGTCACCAAAAATCAAGTAAAATTTAAATTTAGCGGCAGAAGTCAAAAAATCGATTTTTCTCTATTTTCGTCCACGTATAGCCCTTAGGTAGATATGAAATATGATATAGTTTTTTCCCGCTTGAAACGCTTTAAATTCGAGAAAATCAAGAAAAACGAATTTCGCCCCCACTATGGCCAAATTGGTCGAACGCAATGGCTGAAAATTAGAAATCTAAACTCAATTTGCGTTCGCGTGCCAAAAAGAACCAAAACTTCCCGATACTTTTGCTTGAAAGACAAAGTATTCAGTTATCAAAAACAGGCTGTAAGTTGTCTTGAACACCCGTCAAGGAAAAATCCTCAAATGTTTAAAAATTGCCTTTGTTTACTCAGCCGATTATCCCAGTTTAGGAATAAAATTCAGAGATATTTTTCGACATGTACCATAACTCCAAATTCCCTCAAACTTGGCCAGCGTAAACCCTTTATGATAGTCTAAAACATGTATCAAAATCAGCTTGGTTTTTTGTTCGAGTGGATTTTGAGGGGCCGCTGAAAAAGTTACATTTTAATGAAAACAGCGGCAAAAAATAAACAATAGACTGCTGCGTGTTGTTTGAGGACAAACGGGTATGAACTTTTAACGACCTTGTATCATTAGTTAATTGTACGGATTAGCAAATTGCTTGCTTTCACTTCTAGTATGCTGGGAAAACAATTCAATCTCAACACCAAAGTAACATAATTTACAGCGGTTATCAGTCACACGCGCCCTTCAACGATTTTTTGCCCTTTCAAAAACTAAGTTTGGTGGACGTCAATCAAATGTATCCATGACAATATTCGTGTTCATTTCGTCGTGTCCGTTTCACGGCCATGTTCGTTCGTCGTTGGATCAGGAATAATCGCTCAGTTATTCTGTCAAAGTAATTTGCAATTTCGCTGAGATGGAGGGCTCTTATGTAGAGGAAACATGGTTTGTCTTTGAATTGCATAGCATAAACACTTTTTGCGAGCGAAACGTTTGTGAAGAAGGCGGCGCACGAAACAATTAGAGCCGTGAGCGATCCGCCAAAGAGAAAGTCGAAGAAAGGAAAGATACAAGGTAGCTGAAAAAGTTGGCCTCTGAAATGAGTCGCTTTATGTGGAGATTGACTATTTATCAGCTTGTTATGGATGCAGATTATTTTCACCGCAGAAATTTTTGTCATTCGCCTTGCTAAAATACTGATAATCCCGGCATGCAGAGATCAATCTTGACGAGTTTTCAAGCGTGGTTGGAATACTAGTACCAGACAGGCAAATTATATGCAAAGCAAACCGTCAAGAGAACCACACGGCACGTGGGAATGTTAGAAATAAAAAGGTAACGAAAGCCGCAAGAGATTAGCAGTTAGACTTTTGTAGTTCATTCTGTAATAAAGTTTATATTTATATTTAGTTCATTCTCACGTTGTTGTGGTTGTACAATGTTTGTAAATTTGTAGCTTCAAAGCATTGCCCGCGAGCGAGACGAACGAAAAGGCGCTTCAAACGATTTTATAAGTCTTACTTCTCAGTTTCTGTTTATCGACGAGTCAAGTAAAGATGATATGAAAGAGCAACTCGGATACTCTGAGAATTTGACGCCGTTATTGTCATGGAGACATTTGATTGACGTCCACCAAAACGTAGTTTTCGAAATGGAAAAAAATCGTTGGAGGGCGCGTGTGACTGATGACCGCTGTAATCGAAATAAGTGTTTCGATGGGCGGATACGTTCCGACAATATCTAGCAAATAGTTGTAATCTTTTTTCTACGCTCAAACATACAGACCCACACACCGTTTTCGGCGTAGAGTGGTCCACTCCAGAAGATGGAGTGTGGTAATGAGGCATATATTTCGAAAACACAGGGGTCGTTCCGCGAACTCAAAATAGCAAAGAATCAAATGATTTAGCGGATTTAGCGAAGGTCTTACCAGAATCATACCAGAAATCAAGTTATTTCAGTGAACATAAAATGTGGACAGAATGTCGCTACAGACGCACAGAAAAACATCTCACTGATAAAGGCAATGTGGCGTCGTATCAAACTCTAGGAAACGCAAAAGACCATAACCTCCTAGTTTTAATAAAATCACCCGCTAAAATAACAGAGCCTGCAACAGGTGCTTCTACATGCGCTTGTGGAAGCCAAATATGAAAAGGAACAAGCGGTAGTTTGACAGCAAAACTAAGAAAAACACCAACCAACGCTCATTTTTGAACACTCAAAGACAACTTCGTATTAAGTAAAAGAAAATAATTGGTTGTCCCAGTTGACTGATATAAACAAAAGTATTACAAAAAAAAGAAAACCGACCCTGCAAAAGTAAAAAAAAAAAATAAAAAGAAGCACGAACTTTTTCTTCTCGAGAGCCTCAAATACCAATTAAAAAAAACATTGGTATTAAAACACCCTCAAAAAAAATATAAAATAAAAAAAGGTCAAAAACTAAAAACACACCAACCAATAAAATCTCTAGAAAGAATAGACATAATAAAAACTCTTTAAATAAAAACTTTGTCGATTTCTGACTTATTAAAATACAAATCGGAATTAAAAAAGTTGTTAAAAGCAAAAAGAACAAAGAGACACCATCTAAAGCAAAAAGGAGAGGGCCCCAGGCTAAAAAAGAACCCCATTCAACGAGTTCTATAAATTGAAAATTTCCTTCTCCATCAAATCCTCCCCATGAAACCAAAGCACTAAACAAAATAGCCAAAGACCACTCTAGGGCTCGTTTTTTAAAAGACTTTTTTTTTCTCTCGAAACCCCCATCACACAATTGTTCCAACTAAAAGAATCAACCAAAAAAGACCCATTAGTGTAAAACAAGTGTGTCCGCCAAATAGATAGTTGTCGAATAACACAAAACATAAGCTTGATAGAATCGCAACAGCAATTTCTATAATGTCATAAAAACCAGTTGTACAATTGACCGATTTTGAAAAATCACACCAAAACCGGCGAAGGCTGGCAAAAACAAAAGATGTGCCCGAGCCAGAAAGGTTTGCGGCTCAAACGAACCCCCAAAGAAATAGCCCCGAGGAAAATAACTAACCGTTTCTATTAAAAAAAACCAAAAAGAGGAGCTAAAAAACTGAAAGGGGCCCCACTTGGGCATTAAAATACTAGAAAAATCTTTTTTTTTTTAAACCTTTAAAAGACCCAGAGAGAATAACCAACCCCGATAATAATCGAAAAGAAAACCCAGAGGTTACAATCTATATGCCTTGTGGGGGTAAATACATAAGGACATAAACCAACAGACATTTAAAAAGACTAACCAAAAAAAAGAGATAAGAATAAAAGGAAAAAATTTTAAACCCTCAACACCTAAGTTCTCTTTTGCCACATAATAAAAATGAAAGCACACTAATTCAAAAAAAGATTGCCATCTTTTAGGAATCAAATCAATTCCTTTTAAAAACAACAAAACCACAAAAATGCAAGAAGCATCATTATAGCAGAGTTCGTCAAACCAAATAGCCACACAACATTAAACTGTTCAAAATAAGAAGAGCCACTCATTATCTATTTATTTGAATAAAAAGATCTTGTTTTTTTAGTTAAAGGTTCTAGTTCTTGAGTTAAAACCCAATAAACACCAACCATAGTCAACTACACAAGCAAAGGCCTGCTACAAAAAAAAATAAACAAAAAACAAGGTATATACACACACCTGCCCTAATGCCTCAATATTATGATAAGAAACAAGAAACCAAGGAAAAGACAAATCTCAACTTTCAACTCGAGGAAAGATAATTGATCAACTGGAAGCAATTTCTGAAAAAAAAAACCCTCCAATTAGAAGCCCGACTGGCATATAGTTTGTCATATCAACTTCTTCTCTAAAAACAGGAGGATAGTCTGTGAAATTTAATAAACATCACTAACAAATCAAACACACAAAACAGCAATGGCCCCCACATAAACAATTAAAACCATCAAGTGCAAGAAAGTCGACGCTCTAAATGTTTTCAGGAGAAAAAAAACTGCAGAGTTGAACAAAAACACATAACCCCAAAAATAGAAAGCACAGGGTTTTAGGGCAGAAACAACCATTATTCCGGAAACAATTGTACTTAAAAAAAAACAAAAAATAAGAGCTTCCATTTTAAAACAACCCCATAACCACTTGGGAAGTGAAACAAAACCCAAAATGTGGAGAAAAAAAAAGAAAAAAAATAAAATAAAAACAAAGGCCAATTAAAAAAACCCTCTTAAAATTTAATTTGAGCTCTTTTTTTAAAGCTTTTGTTGAGATTAAAAAAAAAGAGTTTTTTTGAAAAAAAAGAATTTTTACAATTCTAACATAATAAACCCCCGCTATCACAGAAAAAAAACGGCAAAAAAAAAAAATAAAAAAAGATTTAGAAAGAACCCCAGATAATAAAAACCACCCATTTTCCTAAAAACCCTGCAAAAGGAGGGATCCCAGCAATAGAAAAAAAAACAACTCCAAAAGTAATAGAACGAAGGGGTAAAAGCCGGGAGAGCCCACTAAATTCAATAAGTAAATTTTTATACACATTAAAACTCAAAACAATAGAAAAAACACAAATCGTCATAATGATGTATATAAAAAGATAGACCAAACTTGCTTGTAAGCTCTCAAAAGAACCATTTACTAAACCCCATAAAAGAAACCCCATGTGACAATCCCACTATAAGCCAAAAGTCGTTTGACTCTTGTTTGATTTAAAGCACCTAAGGCCCCAACAAAAAGAGAAAAAACAACTCCAATTAAGAAAAGGCTTATGGGCAAATCGCAATGGAAAACAAACAGAGAAAAAATGCCTGTTTTAGGCCACGCATAGCTAATACACACAACCCGTTTTTTGGGGCGGGGGGGGGGGGTGCCCCTTCATAGACATCTGGAACCCACATGTGAAAAGGAGCAACGACAATTTAAAAAAAAGAGCCGCAATAATTAAAAGGTACCCAATCGGCACACAAACGTCGAAAAACTTTGTTTTGAATTAAAAAGCAATTCTATATAATAAAAATATACACTGCCCCCAGCTCCACACAACAAAGCACAACCAAATAAAAATAAACCAGAAGAAAGAGCCCCCAAAACAAAGTATTTTAACCCTGCCTCTGCACTATAGCCCGACCCCCTTGCAATCAAAACAAAAAAACAAAGTGTAGAGAGCTCTATTGCTAAATAAACAGAAAGTCAATTTTTAGAAGAAATTGAACAAAAAACCCCTACAACAACAAGTCCATTTAAAATAGGAAGGTGCTGTTTTGTTTCTTCTTATTTTTGGTCCTAATAAGAGTAAAACCGCGAAACCCCCAACTAAACCAAAAATTTTTTGCTCACATGCTAACTCGCAAAAACTCAAAATAACAAAAAACCAAAAAAAAAAAAAAAAGAAAAACTTTAAAAGAAACACCACGAAAGCCCAAACCCACCAAACTTAATATACAACCACCGAAAAGAAAAATTTCGTTAATTTCTTTTTAATACTTGATTTTCTAAAACACCCAACACAGGCACAAGAACTAAAAAATAAAAAAAATAAAAAAAAGAAAGAACTTGCCCGATTAAAATAAAGGGCTCTTCAACTACTTGCGATCCGATTCAAGTCAAAAGACCAAAATTAACTATCAAAAACCAAAACGCCATTCGTCCCAAAGGGCGGAAAGACAGTCCTTTTAAAACACTTTTGTGTAAAATGGGTAAAAAAAATAAAATTAAAATACTACAAAACATAGCAACAACCCCCCCCAATTTATTTGGTATTGAACGCAAAATGGCATAAGCAAATAAAAAGTACCACTCGGGTTGAATGTGAACAGGAGTAACTAAAGAATTCGCCTGAATAAATTCTCTGCGTCTCCTAAGAAATTAGGCCAAAAAAAAACAAAAAAAAAAAATAAAAAAAATAAAAAAAAGAAACCAAAAAGATCTTTCGAAGTATAAAAAGTATGAAAAGAAACACTGTCCATCGAAGAGTTTAAGCCGACAGGATTATTTGACCCATCAACATGTAAATAAACTAAATGAATAATAGCAAGAAAGGCTAAAATAAAAGGGAGCAAGAAATGCAAACTAAAAAACCGATTTAATGTAGCCCCAGAAACACTAAACCCCCTCAAACCCATTGAACAATATCCACCCCAAAATAGGGTATTGCAGATAATAAATTCGTAATAACAGTCGCGCCCCAAAAAGACATTTGGCCCCAGGGCAAAACATAACCCATAAAAGCGGTCGCCATAGTCAATAAAAAAAGCAAAACTCCAACACTCCAAACATGAAATTTCAAATACCCCCCGTAATATAACCCTCGTCCAATATGAATATAAAGACAAAAAAAAAACAAA
>JAHPZR010043754.1:0-11444 GCA_019787425.1 Platygyra sinensis
ACAACGTGACAACATCCACGCGAGAGCCCAAGACACGTGCGTGGATCAGCGCGGATATATGACGTCAGGATGGCGCAATTTGATCTAAAAATAGAAAAATTGTCCCATATCATGGGTCCGCGCGCATCCCAAGACTTACGGTCTCCGTCCCTGATTATGGCTCCTGATAGTCCGCCATATTGAATTGGAATAGCCGACAATTTCCAAAAACTGCTCGACTCGGAAACTCGCTCCTTGTCAGTTGTCCTTCTGAGCGGTAGGATTCAGGCACAACCTTCCATGAGTGTCTTAAAGGGTATTTTCGTGTTCGTGAATGGCCTAAACTTTTTTCTCTAGAAATGTGAAATGGCTTGTTTTTCTCTCGAGAATTTCTCTCTCGTGATCTCATTAGAAGCCGTGAAGAGTGATTTTCCAAAATAATCCTTCGTGAAATGAGAAAAGAGTATTCAGTTATTTTTCATGAACCGTGATTCTGGTTGTGTCTTCTGTTATTTTCGACAGTAGTTATCAATATTGCGTGACCGTGACAGCTAGGACTTCGTGTTCTTTCTCTGATTTTTTTTTGTTGCGCGCCGAACAAGAAGCGGACGGATGATAAACATGTAACAAGGCTGTCCTGGGGACTAACTTTCAAGTATCATAAGTTAAATACGTTAGTTCGTGTCCAAAAATGACATTCTCGAAATGTAATATGCCGATTTTATTTCTTGGAATTGTGAAATTTGATATTGAATTTTATGGAGACCTCGGAAAAAATCCGAGTCCCAGATGGGATTTGAACCCACGACCCTCCGTCGTGAGCAAGGGTCAATTTGTGGGTCTCAACTGGAACCGCATCGCGCGGTTACACAGCCAAGTAATGACTGGCACACATAAACTCACTAACAGCATCGCGCTGTCACATTAAAGCATATCAAGATGCAGCCAACCAACCTCCAAAGTGAGTATATTAAAGATGAAATAACAACAACATGATATTGAATTTTATGGAGACCTCGGAAAAAATCCGAGTCCCAGATGGGATTTGAACCCACGAGCCTCCGTGATCCAGACTAGATCACGGAGGGGAGATCAATATCATGTTGTTGTTATTTCATCTTTAATTGTGAACTACAAAACCTCTGGTTTGATAGTTTTCGTTTTGTTTCTGCTCGTTTTGCGAGTTTGGCAAAAGTGTTTTGGAAGGCAAGCTGACGCGTACGAGTAGTTCATTTTGCATTGGTGCAGGCCGCGTGCCTTTGAAGTCCGATTTCGGTGTTTTCAGATTTGTGAACAAATCGGAGAAAAAGATTTGCTTCGTTGTCTTTGTGCTGCGATACTACAACAAATTTTAACCAACGTTCACCAAAAGGCCCTAACATCATGTGTGTTTCTTCACATAGTTGAACTTTACACTGCGAAAAAAATAGACTGAGTTTTGATTCAATGAAATCTTTATTCGAGTTCATAAAAAGCCGTCATCGTAACTTTTCTGATTATTCTGCTGTATTCACATATTTTCAGCTAAGCTTTTAATATGTTTCTTCAACAATTAGTCGAACCTGTAGACTATTCAAAATAGAGATATTTATGAGTTCGATGAACGTTTTCACACCAAAGTACGAAGTACAATTTGTCATGTTTTACTAGCTGTGCAAAACATGCATCGGTGGGCGCTCTCATTCATCGACAACAGAAAATTTATTGGATTTTTACACAAACAAAACTAAGCAGCATCTACGGACATAAACCTATTGTCACTTATTGGCTTTAACGCTGCCATATCCAAACATATCCAACTAGTTTTTTTTCTGTGTTATGAAAAAGCTGTTAATCTTCATACTGTATGTGAAATTTAGAATGGAGTAATGTGAAGTTCTTGTTAAAGGAGCAGCGGAACTCAACTTGGTCAGCGATATAAAGCGGGACATACCTAAATTCGGCACTGTCTTCACTCAAACTGGAGCAACTTACGGCGAAAATACTTCTGAAGCAAAATTCCAACAGCCATAAACGATTTCGGACAGCATTTCCCCTGCGCGACATCCGCGAAAATCCTCGCAGCAATGTACGCGCGTGTGCCGCAGGCGATGGCGCAATTTGTTCTAAAAATAGAAAAATTGTCCCATATCATGGGCCAACCCAAGCTAGAAATGCTCGCAGACTTACGGTCTCCGTCCCTGATTATGGCTTCCTGGGACTATACCAATCACATATTATTGTATATTCCGCCAGTTAACAAATTTACGTTAGTTTTTCATGTGTTCCGTCTGCGGATCCACTCGGCTATCGCCTCGTGGATCCACAGCTACTTTGACAATGTGATGACGAAATTCATGATCAATAACAGGACAGACGCATAAAAAACTGACGTCAATTTGTTAAATTTTCCGCAGCTGGGGGGGGGGGGGGGGAGCTGCAGCCCCCTCCCGCCCCCCGGCTCGTACGCCTACGTAGAAAACTAGAACTTGTAAAAATTCTCAGATTATCTTGGAGCAGATGCCGTTGACTGAAGAACGTTTAAAGAATTGTTTGTGCATGATTTGATCTGTGAGTGAAACTTACGAACGCTGCAATACTTTATTGAAATTAATTTGTCAGTGAAGAGTCAAAATGTACTGTACAGTTTTAGTAATCGTGTATGTATAGCGTACCGCTTAAGGTGCTGAAGGTAGTTTATTTTGATTACTGTTTGTTCATCTGGTTACGAATTTCATTGTAGGAATATACCTAAATGGAATAGCTTTTAAATTTCATAATACGTGCCCTCTATGTCTGAGACCATTGCGAGTTACAAACGTTTTTTACCTGTCCGAGAATAACGGCTTCCCGTAAGTAGCGGCCTCTTTTGCTGGCAAAATTCGAAAGTAACGGGGACCGTTACTTTCGGAATTCTACGGTACCTGCTTTAATGTAATTTGAATAATATATTGTTTTATTATCTATCTTACATGTAATATCTTTGTTGTTCCAGATTATATTGTAAGATATAGATGGCTTTGTTAAAAAGGTGATTCTTAAGTCAGCCCACCATTGGAGAAGTTCTCTATAAAAAGTAGAGAAAACTTTACAATCTTTGACATCGTAATTACAACTTAATAGACTAGTAATAGTTATCACTAAAGCTGCCCCCGCTTGGATTGAAAACAATAATATGTAATAGTAATTGGACCGAGTGGAGTACAATTCAGGGAGTAATCGAGCGAGTAATTTCAAAATCGGACGAGCGCGAAGCGCGAGGCCGATTTTAAATTACGAGCACGATTAGTCCCTGAATTGTGCGACACGAGGTCCAATTACTAATTAATCGTATCTATAACAAATTTCGGGAAAAAAATGTCGTCTGAGAACTTTCTTTGAGTGAAAACGTCTGTAGGGCTTTTCTTAAGTTTTAAAAACTGTAGAAAACATTGCTAAGGAAGCCATTGAAGCGCGCGTAATTGGCGTGAAAATCACGTGGGTATCCAATTACAGGTGTCCGATTACGAAAAGTTCAAATCGGACAGCTGTAATTGGACACCCACGTGATCGCGCGCCGATTACGTGGCAAATAGCCGCGCGGAGAACCAATCACGATCGAGAAGTTTGTTATAGATACGATTATGAACGTTATTGTATGAACTAAAATTTTAATTTTTTTTGTAAACTGTATCACTCATACTGTTCAAGTAACTTAGGCATCTTACCATAAATATGATCCAAAGAATCAACTAAGTTAACTAAACCAACACATCCTGTTTAACTCATTCTATCACATGGAATTCTTTACTTAATACTCTCACGAGGTGGATTCTGGAAAAAAATATCAAACCACTCTTTTGTTATAGTTTGATACTGAAACAAACCATTTGTCTTGATATATGAGCAAACGTATCTCGAAAGCAGAACAGAAGTCAAGATTTTTTCCGATATATAACCAGAAGTATCGCGTTACAGTCGCCATATATGCAAATTAGAGTAAAGCTTTTTGTCCTCAACGAAAACGCCGCAACCATTTACATTTGCATCCCTGCCAGTCACCCAGCCGTCACATGGGCTCTACGCCACGTAAGATTACTCAGCGGTAAAAATAAGTGATCCAAATAAACGAGATGTCAAAGGTAAAACTGACGATCGGAAGAGTATTTAGCCGGGTATTTAGCTATTTTGTTGCAACTGAACCACACTGGCCTCGAATTTCTAGTAGTGACAGTTGATCGATGAAACAAAATTAATTTATGTAAGTTTCGTCAAAAACCTCGATGAGCAATGCTATTTTCCACAATTTAGAATCTGGATCGAATGAACTTCAAAGCGGTTTTTCAAATAATCAACTTAAATTGATCGAGAAAGCTGACACACAACCTTCCTTGCCAAATGTGGAATTCAGAACCGCGTGGTGTAGAACACGCTCCCAGAATCCTTCGCTTGTTTATTCGACCCCCAGCGAACTTTCGGCAATCCTTTGCGAGCCGTGTTCTCAAAAATCGAGATTTTTTCTGATACAGCGAAATTTTCCTCTCTATACGCGGGGGCTCCTAGGGTGCCTCCTCGGGTTTTTGCCGTCTGGGCCAAAACCCTGCGGGGGCAAAAAACCCCGCCAAAATCCTCAAGCAGATAATTAACATACGCTTTCCATGGGGACGAACCTTCTGAAAATAATTCTACCAAGCCAAGCTAATCTTGACGACTTAACATATGTTTCAAGATCTATTAAGTTCAAACCTCCGTATTTCAAGTCATTTACAGCTGCCAGTCTAGCTAATTTATCAGTCCCTTTCCATAAAAAATTGTAAATAATCGTGTTTGATTGTTTTCTAAATTCTTGTGTTAGAACTGAGAACACATATAACATTTTGGGAAGCAGAAGTGATTTGATGACGGCGGTAACTTTGCCAAAAAGTGAGAGGCCTCGGTAATTCCATAAACGTATTTGTATTCGAATGTCTTTTAATTTATCATGAAACATTTTTCTGTAATTGGTCAGTATCATTATAAGTAAATATCATGAGTAAATAGGGTCTTGACACTTTTGCTCCACCTTAGCCGCAGAGGTGTCGCTGTATTTTATTTGCATGAGCCAATCCACATTGCTTCAGTTTTAGTATGATTAACTCTTAAGCCTGAACAAATTGTAAATCGATCAAGCAATTGAAGGATGCGTTTTACACCTTCAGTAGTAGGTACAAACAGAGTAAGGTCATGAAATTCCTCCTGCCCTATCACTATGCCTTGAACGGTCTTCTCTATTTCGAATAGTGACTGCTAAAATTTCGGCAGCAATAATAAATGAATATGGTGATAACGGGTCTCCTTGTTTTAGAGGGAGGGAGAGGCAGCGTGGCCGAGTGGTTAGGGCGCTGGACTTGAAATCCGGAGGTCGCGGATTCAAGTCTTGCTCTGACCACTAAGCTGGAGTTGTTTCTCGGTGGACCCTAGTTCAACTCCTCGGTCATGCTTGTAAATAGCCAACTGGCCTGCCTCCCGCCAGTTGGGATTTTTAAGCCTGTTATGTTCATTTGAAATCATTTGTTTCCTTCAGTTTGAGTGGCACGCCTGTGTAGCTAGGTGTAGCTAAGTGCACGACCACTATAAACAGCCATTTGACATTTGGCATACCATTATTTAATACACAACTAGTTATGTCGTTATAAAATGTTTCTACCCATCTTATGAGAGTGGGTCCAAAACCAAAAGCATCTAAGCTTGTTAATTAACATAAAATTCCAGTCAATACTATTGAACGCCTTTTCAAAATCAATAAACAATAATATGCCTGGTATGTTTTGTTGTTTTGTATACTCCATAACGTCTATAATTGACCTTGCCGCTTCACCAATAAACCTGTCCTTGACATAACCTGTTTGGTTAGTATGTATTATCTCTGGAAGAACTTTGACGATTCTTGCTGCAAGTACTTTGGAAGCAATTCTGGCATCTTCATTGATTAAGGATATTGGTCTCCAATTTTCTAAATAGTTCCTATCCTTTCCTTTCTTTTCAGTGAGTGTAATTAAAGCTTGCTTTTGAGAGGGGGACATTTCCTTATTGTCAAAGGCCTATTAAAAGATGCAACCAAAAATTCACCTATAGCGATGTTTCTTGTTTACAAACATTGTCATAATTCTTTTGATATTCAAGTTTGACAGCCACTGGACAATAGCATGCATTGTTTCAACAGCCAATATTAAAACCTCTGGTTGGCACATTAATGACAATAGGTGACGTAACGAGAAACATCGCTATTAGGGCCAGAAAATTTTGTAGAACTCCATCGATCTTGCCTGCCAAAAGCGCTAAGCTAAACGTTTAGAAATTACTGGCCACGTGACCAATTAAGTGCTGCGTGACGAGTCCTTGTGTGATATTTATTTTCCAAAATGGCGGACACCTACACTGGCTGTGTAGTGTTGATTGTAGTGTTTGTCGCTGTCGTTTTAGCGAGAGCCATAAATATTACAGTGTCTTCTAGCTGGTACAAAAAGTCTTTTGCAAAGTCGCACAGAATCTGGATAGACGTAACTAAGAGGGTCTTCGATCCCATGAAACGAAAGCTTTTCGATGATCTTGACAAACACCTGAGAATATTGAAGAGCGATGTTGTAGAAATAGGCATCGGTCCAGGAGCAAACTTCGATTATTATCCTCACGGTACCTCGCTTATAGCTGTCGACCCGAATCCACACATGGAAGAACTTCTCAAGGCGAATCTGGAGAAAGCTGGCGATAGAGTCCACTTGAAGAAGTTTGTTGCGGCCTCGGCTGAGGACATG
Organism: Platygyra sinensis; assembly: GCA_019787425.1. Taxonomy (NCBI): domain Eukaryota; kingdom Metazoa; phylum Cnidaria; class Anthozoa; order Scleractinia; family Merulinidae; genus Platygyra; species Platygyra sinensis. The sequence continues at coordinate 6,732 of JAHPZR010043754.1, forward strand.
AGTTGTGGTGGGCAGATCGGGGTAGAGGACAATTCAGTTGCTGCTGTAGTTTGTACGAAGCTGTTGTGTTGCCTTACTGAAGATCAAATAAGGAGAACCCTTCAGGAAGTGAAGAGGGTGCTGATACCTGTGAGTATGTTGTGTGAATATTTCCTCGGGTGTGGCAGAGGGTACAGGGACCGAGGGTTGTGGAATGGGGGCCACATTGAAACAGTCGTTGAATTTTAGAAATGACAAATGGCTCACATCTTCACATTGTAGCAAATATATAAGCAGAATAGAATTGAGACTTTTGGCCCAACCATAAAGAGGTACTAACTTTTTTCCAGTATATTCAATCCATACCTTACCGGGTTGACCAATCAATGAAATCATTAAATTGACAACAATTGATACCAATCGATGCCAATCAATATCAATTAATTGATTAATAGACGAACTGATGAAGGGGATTTGTGTGACCTTTCAATGATTGGCCGTTGATTATTAATGTCAGGTGATGGCCTAATTGGTATCAACATAGGTAACCCAGGCTCACTGTGTGTGGCATGTGACATAACATGGGTAAATATAGAGAACATATGAGGCGAAGTTTAGGTCTGAAAATTTGCTAGAAAATGGAAACAAAAATTGATGAAACTTATCATGTAGCGAGTTGTTGTCGTCCTTAATACGTACACGAAGTATTGGGGGAAAATATTCTTCTTCACCATCATTACGCCAACAGCTTGTCCTAGTTCTGTCTCTCCATCGATTTATAAAAACATGATTTTTAACCACTCAGCATGTGCATTTTCTTAGAAATGTTTTCTTAAATGGTATATTGTGTACAGCTAGAGTGTCTTTATTTGCTAATTCAGGAAAAACTGCCATTTTCCTTAGGGAGTAAAGGGTTAAAGCTAAAGAACCCTAGTCAGCCTCTGCCATTTTCAATACAATTATTGATATTATATGGTGTAGCAAAATGTTTTTCCTTTACCACAGTTTGTGTAGAAGCCTATAAGCTGCGTGTTAATATAACACGACAGGCATTGGAGAACACAAGGGAAAATATGGGTTTTTGACCAATCAGAGCACACACAGGGTCCTTTGATAAATAAAACATAAAAGCTAAAATTCTTGCATGTAAACAAAAACAAAGGTGTGGCTGACTGGGCCCTTTAAGGGCTTTGGACCAGTCCATTGGGTAGTCCATATTGGTGGGGTCCAGTCTGTTCAGGAATTGGTAAAGTGGAAGTGGAAAATGAATTTTTAAAAAAAAAAAAAGAATTGGTGCTTTTGGGTTAACCAATGGGATTAGCAGCAGTTTACTAATGGTGCTCAAAGATTTTGTAGGCCCAGTAAAATAATCATCTTTTTAATACATCTAGTGTTATATTATTTGCCAAAATGTTGAACTAAGCATCTGAGTAGGGTAGTTTAAAACTTAATGAAGCTAAACCCTGGACTAGAAAGAATTTTGATTTCAGGTTTTTTAAACTTTTCGGTGAGGATTTCTGTAAAATATTGTTTTTCCCTATTTCAGTTTTGAGTTTGAATAATCTCACAAAACATATTATTATAGTAAAGAAAAACATTCCTATACATGAAAAATTAATACTTCATTTAAAGTGCCTATGAAGTAAAAAATAATTGCTGCTCATTTGAAAGGTCTTATAAAGTATAGAAGAATGGCGTTTTTCTTTTTAGAATATCTTTTTTCGTTTTAGAGATATTTATGTTTTTGTGAGTAAAGTGATGACGTCATAGGTGGTTTCACGAAGACAGTACAACACTTAATAAAGAATATCTCTAGAAATATTAAAGCGGTGTTCTTCGAACTTGGCATCAGGACTGTACATCGCAAAAGAAACCAAATGACACCTATGGGGGTTTTTTGCGGACAAAATTTCGAACGTGAATACATCAATGTTTTGTTAAATAAATTATTGTTATGCGTAATAATACAAATTTGAAAATAACATAAATCAATTTCGTCCGGGATACATCAATTTTGAGTGACATACATCGATGTTGTGTAGCATGCATCGCTTTCCCGAATCATTCGTGCGTGACCGTATACAACTAAAAGATGTTCGATAAAACTAAAAGATGAGGAAGCGGAAATAGAAGTGACCGGAAGTTGGCTGGAAGAAGAGGCCAATATGGCGGAAACAGGAGAGGATTAGGGAGTTTAAAATTCTGCGTTGTCTGGAGAACGTGAACCACGACGGCTAATTTTTCAACTTTATATTCCGAATTTAACGCTGCGTTCCATGCACAATTTCGAGATAGTTTTGCCAGTGGGAAACAAACAAAATGACTTTAGAGTATAGCGAGATTCGAGTTTATTTTTTGATCGGCGTTGTCCTCGGCGTCGCTGTCGTGGTTTCTTAAACTCCCTAAAGTAAGATGCTCCCTAACCCCTAAACCCTGACTGACCGGAAGTCGGCTAGAAGGCCAATATGGTGGAAATGGAAGAGGATTAGGGGGATGCACGGATTTGGCTGCCCAACAATCGACGGAGTTTTTATTCCTTTGGTAGACTACTGAAATGGCGCGGAAGGACAAAGGAACACTGCGTCCTGCCACTCGGCTTAACTTTTTTAGTCGCCCTCTCAGATGAAGGGGGGGAGATCTCAGATTTAAACGCCCTTCTTATGAACGACTCCTACGGTTCTTGACAATGTTGCCTGATTAGCATATGATAAGTGCAGAGACTTACCCATATTTTAAATGTTTATTCATATAAGAAATCAATTTCGAGAAAAAATAAAGTACTTCCCATCGAGAAATTTCCGTCTCTCGTGTTATGCAGTAATACCATAATGTAACAACGCTTATAATTTATTATCCATTAGTTCCTGTCTAATATCAGTCAATTGGTCGCTTACGGGAGGTTAAAAACAAAAGAAAATTTCAAACTTTTAGCTCTGGAAGTGGTCGTGTCCGCTTACGAGAGGTTGTCGGTTACAAGAAGTTTCAAATATAGTGATTTGACTTGGGAACTCTTGGCATTTAGGAATACTGGTCGCTGAGGAGAGGTGCAGGTCGCAGCTGGAGGTTCGACTGAGTAAGCACAGAGGTTCTCGCTCCAATTTGCACCCGGTCAGAATGCTGAAAAAGCTGTTCGTACTAGAACGGTTGCCATGCAGGCTAAAAGGTGTCGAACTCTGCGAAGCGACCAGCACCTAACAGTGAAAACCATACAGAACTATGAACTCAAGAAAATTTGCTAAAGCACAATCTAACGGCTACTCTCCGTTTAAAATTCCTCCTAATAACAATAACCGTGCCCTTCAGAAACAAGTCTGTGAAGCAAAGAAAAATCGAGATACTTATTACAATCAAATTAAAAGTGAAGGGCAAATGAAGAAATTTCAAGAACCGTAGGGTCGTCTTTAACTCAATCTGAGATCTCCCCTACTTCATTCGAGAGGCGTATTTCGTTTTCTCGCAAAACGGCGACTAAAAAAGTTAAGCCGAGTGGCAGGACGCAGTGTTCCTTTGTCCTTCCGCGCCATTTCAGTAGTCTACCAAAGGAATAAAAACTCCGTCGATTGTTGGGCAGCCAAATCCGTGCATCCCCCTAATCCTTGTCCATTTCCACCATATTGGCCTTCTAGCCGACTTCCGGTCAGTCAGGGTTTAGGGGTTAGGGAGCATCTTACTTTAGGGAGTTTAAGAAACCACGACAGCGACGCCGAGGACAACGCCGATCAAAAAATAAACTCGAATCTCGCTATACTCTAAAGTCATTTTGTTTGTTTCTCACTGGCAAAACTATCTCGAAATTGTGCATGGAACGCAGCGTTAAATTCGGAATATAAAGTTGAAAAATTAGCCGTCGTGGTTCACGTTCTCCAGACAACGCAGAATTTTAAACTCCCTAATCCTCTCCTGTTTCCGCCATATTGGCCTCTTCTTCCAGCCAACTTCCGGTCACTTCTATTTCCGCTTCCTCATCTTTTAGTTTTATCGAACATCTTTTAGTTGTATACGGTCACGCACGAATGATTCGGGAAAGCGATGCATGCTACACAACATCGATGTATGTCACTCAAAATTGATGTATCCCGGACGAAATTGATTTATGTTATTTTCAAATTTGTATTATTACGCATAACAATAATTTATTTAACAAAACATTGATGTATTCACGTTCGAAATTTTGTCCGCAAAAAACCCCCATAGACACCTGTCGTGCTGTTGCCATGACAACAGTTATGCCGCTGGTCCTGTCTTAATTGAGACTAAAATTTTCAGATTTTATCGTAAACAAGGATCATCCACTCACAGCAACCTAGTGGGGATAGTTAAGGCAATATGGGAATCGTTTGTGTGCCGAGCTAGACCCTCTGTCCCTTTTTAAAAGATTACAAATGGGGATATTTGGTTTTTCACAGAAGGAGACTGGAGCCGAGTGTGTTGCCATGGCAACAACGTAGTAGGTGTCATTCTGTTTCTTTTGTGATGTACGTTTCTGGTGCCAAGTTTGAAGAACACTGCTCCAATATTTGTGGAGATATTTTTGATTGAGTGTTGTATTGTTTTAGTGGAACCACCTATGACATCATCACTTTCCTCATTTGCATAATACAAAAACGTAAATATCTCTAAAAATAAAAAAGATATTCCCAAAAGGAAAACGCCATTCTTTTTTACTTTGAAAAGCCTTTCAAATAAGCAGCAATTATTTTTTACTTCATAGGCACTTTAACTTTTAATCCTGAG
>JAHPZR010043755.1:5000-20366 GCA_019787425.1 Platygyra sinensis
TCTAGTAAAATATGGTTTCTCAGTGTAGTTGAACTTTCGACAAGGCCCATCAGGATAGCTAAAACTTTCGGGTGAGTCAAGAAAAGCCCTAGAACTTTCAAAGCGACTTCAGTTCCCAAGTTAAATAAAACAGAAATGAGAACATAGAGAATTTCATTTTAGACACTTCTGACCTCTTTGGAAAGACTCGGTCGTCGGTGCCCCTGACAAGTATTACACCATGATAAAAACACACTTTTATTGTTATCGCATTCTTCTTCTTTACACCACACCAATATACAAGTTAACTCATTGATTAACCTACACAAAAAATTAACTGAATGTTTGTTACTTAAAATATATATTCGGTCGAAACTTCGAAAAATACTTGAAACCTCAATATGAGTTGCTCAGTTAATATAAATGAAGGTACAAAAATGCCGAGATTTTTTTTTTTGGCAAAACCGTCCTCGTTTGCCTCTTTTCAGTCTGCCTTTCGACGGGCAAAGCAGCATTAGACGTCCAAGGGCAGTATGCTAAAAATCATATATCTACTCATTTACAACACGGAAGTAAAGAAATGAAAGTAGTATAGTGACCTATAGTTTGTTCTTACCACCGAAAACTGTTTTACTTTTTATTCTGTACCTCAGTGATAAACAATGGAAACCTGAACGAAATACATGCATTCCATAAATTGCAACAAAGTTTAAATCAACCCACTATCGCCGAATACACTAACTCAATAAGGTACTGTAACTAGTCGTAACGATGTAATTTTTGATAGATCCCGAAGCACTCTGACACACATTTCTCGGTCATATGAACCTTTTGTCTTGACGAGAGTAGAGTTCTTTCAGTGGCTCATTTCATTGCTAAACCTAACTTATTCCTGTCGTTTAACTTATCATTTAGCCACTTTCTTTTGCTTAGCCTTCTCTTCACCCTTTCGATTCCCTGAATTTTATGCTTAGAAATTAGCATTGAGGGGAGCCAGACGAACAGTAAATAAAAAACAAAACGAGACGAATCACAATGTCATACTTTCTCTTCCTCAATCCTCGATAACAATGTTTACGTTTTCGCTTTCACGCTGTTTTTTGACTTCTCTATTTTATCCCAGCCCGTAAATTTCTCACCTTTGAACATTCCATTGAATAGTATTTCTGCAAGTTTTGCGCTCAGCAGCAAAGCGCCAGCTAGTGTCAGAGTCGAAGAATTGAACACCTGGCTAAAGAAAACAATGACTGCTACTACCAGCAATGAGACACTAAAAATTAGTAGCATATTGGCGAGCATGGCGAACATCTCTGGTTGAATGGGTAAAACATGATGACAAACATCCCAGAACAACTTTTCTGGAAGAGTTTTGCGGATAATGTCTACATTTGGTAAAGGGGTGATTTTCTTTTTGTAATGCTTATAGATGATCTTTTTCATTCCTTTGAATCTCTTTCGAAGTGTATTGTAGCTAGTATAAATATTGCTTAAAAATATCAAAACAAAAGCAGCATAGGGAGCTGCTTTTTCCGCGTTTATGATCAACCCCACTAAGACAAAACCAAACATTCTGATAAAAAAAACCGCAGCACACGGTAACTGCGAGGCTGAAATAAATCAGCCATATCAAAAACACTAGCATGCAAAAATACAACTGGCTTTTTTTTGTCAGGTTTTTGTGAATAAATCTGTAAATAATCATTATGAGAGTGCTAAATGGTGAGAAACGAATGGCATTAATTACTAATGGAAAAACCTTAAATGGCAGAACTAAGATGGGAATTGAATATGAAAGAACAAAGAGAAACGCTATTAGAACACTGATCAGAAGAAGACCAAAAGTATTAGAGAGAAACAAAAATAATATTACAAATAACATTTTCCTACTTTCGCCAGACTTTTTTTTCAGATAACGTACGATGCAGTTTGACGGTGCAGAGGGCTCGACACAAATTTCACATGATTCAGAGCCACTACCTTGCAATTGCGACGTCGACGGTGATACACTGGGTACTTCATGACAGATATTTGGTCCTCGATTTTGGAAGACAGATAGATTGTCAGTCATTTTTCTATAAATATTCGGTTCAATTTTTTCCGACGCATACGCCAAGAAAAAGAAGAAATTAGCAGGTAATATAATGAAAAATATGATTACAGGAATTAAAAAATTAAGTTTACTACTTCTCATATCAAAGACGTAATAGAACAAGGCGTTCTCTGGAAAAGCGTTTTTTGCGTCAACTTCAGTGAGATAGTCCAAAAAAAATGCATAATTTAAGGCCACGAAAATGTAAGCATAAATAAGGACTCGGATGCAATAAAACTCAATCATTGTCTCAACCGTAGGTGATTTCTGGGGTGCATTAGGGTTTCTATCCCCTATCCTCAGCTTTTTGTAAAGTGCTTGGCAAGTAATCGGACTGAAGTCGTCAACAGGAATTTCCTTAGTTTTGATTCCCACATCGTCCACAGGTTGTTCCTGAGGCCAGAGTACAACGAGAGGCCAATAGAATAACAAAACTATAGTTCCTAAAGTAAGCAAGTGATAAAACAGCATGAACCATTTGCTGTATTTCACTGGGAGATCACATTGCACAACAGTGTCGTTTCCGCTTTGTTCTTGCTTGCAGCAATGGTATTGGATATTTCCTTCGAACCAAGAGGCTAGCCAGTTGATATCTCTTTTAACAACTGAAACGCACACGACATCTTCGCAGAGAGAGAGATCAGTTGAAGCATCAATTACCTTCCTTAGGAGTGTCGTAGCAACCGTAACGTCTTTGCAGGAAGTAGTTAAGTTTGCGACACAGCCTCGTGGTTCATCACTCAATGTAATCTCCATATTCCTGACTTGATTCTTCAAAAGACCGAGAGATAAAACCTGGTACTGGTGGGAAAAATACGCATCGGTTCTTCAACGCCTCGTGCCCAGGTCCATCTGTTGGGAAGGAACTTCTCAGGTGACTGTAATGGGCTATAACTGTTGTTACCGACATTCAAATGAAGACAGACCATTCTTACGCCATCTTCAGAGGACTTTGATTGGAATTCAGCCGACATGTCGTTTCCATCAACCAGAAGGTTGCACTGCGCACTGCATGTCTCGTTGGCTCCCGCAGTTGACTTTAACAGCCAGAAAATTACAAACACAACCTCTTTGACTTTCATGAATACAACAGGTAAGTATTTTTGCTTGGTAAGGCGGAACAATTTTCTGCAAGGAAAGAAATATTTTACATTGTTTACAAAAGAGCTTAACTGAAACCTTGGATGAAAGTTTATTTTTCTTCCTCAAAGAAGTCTCCACACTATTTGTCTTTCTCAAAACTTCTCACTAAAGCAGATGGTCACTTCACAATCACTATGATCACTGCGGCACTATCGGCTAGTGTCTACAAGCTTTACCGCTGTTAACCGTAGGGAAAAAAGGAGAATAAAGAAAATTGTATTAGCAGTGACTTCTAAAAACCCGAAAATATCATTTTATGCCGATTTAAACAGCCGTGGACTTGCCAACAAGTGGATCGGCGAAAGCTGAGTGGAAACGAAAAACACTGACATTCGAAAACTCAAAGCTCGAGTGCCACGGTATACTACCTACAATCGGGTGGATAATCTTGGTCTTTGTAAACCCAAGCGACCGAACGCGTGGGCAATTATGGCTAAGCAAGTTTAGGCGGCTTGTTAATCGCTGGCATCAAGCATGATGAAAATGAGATGTATAGTTCTTGGGTGCGTTTGATACCAACGGAACTGACCTTGTTGATTACTATGGCAGCTGCACACATTTCAAAAGAAACAACTTCATACTCAAAATCTTTTCAAATTTCAGTTTGTCCATCTTAACTGTCCTCGGTCTTGGGCTGTCAACGAAAAATATGACTGATACAAAAAGGATAAAATGCCATTAGTCGTAACTCTGGTAACTGATGAGGCGCCTGCTGAGGACGGGAGATGACTAACATTTAACTAAACATAACTTACGGGATCCGGAAACTGTGTCGTCGGTGTCTAACTGAAACTCAACTCACGAGCGTCTCCAAACAGTCGCTGTGTTCGATGGCTCGAGATGACTGAGAATCAAGAGATATACAGGAGGTATATAAAACGCAATACCAAGGTAATTACGCTGGAATGTTCATCCGCTCACCGCAAATGAGTTGAAAGCATCTCAACAAGAACAAAACAATTGACATGACACTGCAAAACAGGATACGCTACACTGGCGTTGTGCTCTCTGGTGGAGTGCAAGGAATGATCTTCCGGTACCATTAAACACTTGTATCCTTTCTCTGACCTAGCAAGGTGGATACACTCCATTAACAACTTTATAAAGGCAAATCAAGCGAATCAAAATAGGAACACGTTAGACTTAACCAAATATCTCTCAACTGAAATGTTGCACAAAACATGGAAACGTATAGTTCTCAGACTTCTCAGAGCGCACAAAATGGCCAGAAAATTCGTTGATATGGCCAAAGCAACCAGCCTGTCTGTATATATATATTGGCAATTATGTGGTCTGAACTACTATAGGTGAAGATTTAGCGTTGTGAGAAACACTAATAATGAAAAGACGTTAAGTACAAATTGCAACTGAGAATTACTTGTTCTTACACCGGCAGTTATCACTCAGTGGTTGGTTGGGCCAAGTGATTTTCAAAGAGATGTCCGTTTCGGTTCAAAACTCGCTCACATGCACTGACGCATGGTTGTAAACATGCAAAAGACTAAAGCCGACCTCTTGAGCGTTCTCTCTTTTAAGTTTCAAGCTTTGAAATCAGTCGAGTTCAACATGATCCATGAAATTGCGCTCGATCAAGTTCCACAACCTATCACGCTATTGAAGAAGTTCCAAGAATAAGTTCGCTTGAGCAAGGGTCTTGTTAAGTGGTTTGAAAAACACCAAAGACACATTGTCTTGTCCCAGTTTCACAAAAATCAATAGCTCAAAAATCAAGCGTTCGACTGAGTTCGATTGTCCAATATATTTTTTTTTTTTGTGAGTTTCATTTCCTTCGACTGCCGAACTCAATCTATGGATCTCTCTTTAGCACTGTCTATATACAAAGGTTGACACTCTCCATAAGGTATCAACTTTATGAAGACAAATCAAGCGAATCAAAACACATTGGTGCTCCGGCAGAGAAAAACTGAAACAACAAATGAAACTGTCGGACAATACTTGGACTGAACGATAATCCCAGAGTATGTAAAATAGGTGGGAAATTCGTTGACATGGCAATTGCAGTTAACCTGCACATCGTTTGTTTATACTGCACATAAAGCCGATTAAGTGTGGGACAAGAATTTTTATGTGAGGTTCTGAACGTTCGATTCTTTGAATAGTTCAGTGCTTGTTTTCTATCCAATGGCTTGGTTTGGCGACCGAACGGATTGAAACAGCATGGGCAGAGAAAATCGGAGAAAATCGTACATTTCTCAAGCACAAGCTTCCATAGCTAATTTAAAACATTCCCCAAAGGAGCCGCTTTTCGTGCAGCATTCAAAGTTCATCAAAGTGATAGCTAAAGTATGCTGGAATTTGTAACCATCGGTCAATATATATAAGTAGAGGCTATTCCCTTCCATTCCTGTGACGTAAGCAAGTTGGAGACAGGACTTAATTGAGTAGATGAATTGAGAATATCAAAACAGGAACAAAGCACTTCATGCACCGCGAGGATCTGTTGATTTTGAAACAGTGATAATAAGTCTGTTAAAATATTTTAACAAATCTAGGTGACGAACAGACGATGGCACAGCCGAGTGTTTAATTCCTTTAAAATTACATGGTAACTGATTTAAACTCTGTAAAATTTTCCACCAATGGCAACTGAAGAAAATTGTGCAAAATATTGCTTGTGTTTAATCTGAAAGCAAAGGCATACAAAACTGATCGTGAAAGAGGACTGAATAAAAGGCACTGTGATGATAAAACTTGTCGACATACGAAACCGAATATTAATAGCAGAGTAATCACTTGTTGAAGGGACCCGGCAGACGAAAAATTTCCTGCTGGCTTTTGATTATAGAAGTAATAGTTAACAATTATCCTGCGAAATCGCGCGGAATATCGTTTGATACTTAGCCGACGAGGCCGTAGGCCGAGTCGGCTAAAATCAGACGATATTCCGCGAGATTGAGCAGGATAATTGTATTATTATTCAACAAATTGATAACGAAATTGATTTCCAAGCTCGTAACATTTTTAAACCTTTCTGTCGACATTTTTTCACTTCACTTTTTCTTCCCACGTACGAAGCTACGTATATCGCCGGATATCTGTTACCTACGGATGACAGATATCGAGAACATCATGACCATACTGGTGACATAAAACTTAACATCTTGTGAAAAATAAATTGTGCGGAGACTAGAATCTTGTTTGTGGTGTCTCCACTAGAGCTAATTACCAAAAACGACTTGTCACAGATATTTAATCAGGAATTGTGTTGAAGTTATAATCATGCCATCATGTACCTTACATGATTCCTGCAAACAATTATCTTTGGTACATGTGCCCAGTGTGTCCTGGCCTCTCCTACGTCTTGCAGCAGGAGTTCACCAGGCTCATCAGCGCCTTATTAAAGGGATATTGCAAGAAGGGAGAGGAGGCAACCCCCTGCTTCCCCTCCCCCCATCATTAGTTTTGGAAATAAACTAAGATCCCTTGATCTGTCACAACTTTGCTAACTTATCATGCCTGGCCAGGGGTTTTGGGCATGTTGTATAGAGGGCTATTAGAATTTGGGTATGTGGTAGTTTTTGTCACAATTCGGGTATATAAAGTATCTATATTTTCCTGGATTTTAGGCATTTGGTACATAGACATGAGTAAATGAGATTCTGATTGTTATCTTATGGGATATATTGGTATCCCACTGCCCCTAGACTTATTTTAAGGTGTGTGTATGGAATTAATGTGACTTAATGTAAAGATGACTTAAACGGGGGATGACAACTCTAACAAATGCTGTTTGAGCAATACTAGGTCTTAAATTAAGTCGTCCCGGAAATTTAGATCATCCTCCCGAATTTTTGGGAAATGTCAAATCAAATTTCCTTCGATGTCCCGATGTTTTTCTGCAATGCCCCGGAATTATAGCGCGCTTCCCGGAAAAATTTCCAAGTGTCCCGATTCCCGCAGAATCTCCAAATTCCCGGAACAACTTTGGCTTTGTCTCGAAACAGCGTCTGTTAGAGTTGTCACCCCCCGTACTTAAGGCGATTTAAGGCGACTTAAGGACCCAGAGTAGGCCTTCAAGTAAGTGAAGTAGCTCAAGTAAGACAAGCACCTCAGGAAAGACAAGCAACCCCAAGTAAGACAAGCAACTCAAGTAAGACAAGCAGCTCAAGTACGACAAGCAGCTCAAGTAAGACAAGGGTGACGAGGGCTCTGGGAACGAGATTGAACGCTGTCTCGAAAAAGGACAAAAATGCCTTGTAAAATGTCTTGAGCCGGACGCACAAAATTGCCATTTAACGCAAGAAAATCCTCGATAACCGGTCTCATTTACATGTCTATGTACCAAATGCCTAAAATCCAGGAAAATATAGATACTTTATATACCCGAATTGTGACAAAAACTACCACATACCCAAATTCTAATAGCCCTCTATACAACATGCCCAAAACCCCTGGCCAGGCATGATAAGTTAGCAAAGTTGTGACAGATCAAGGGATCTTAGTTTATTTCCAAAACTAATGATGGGGGGAGGGGAAGCAGGGGGTTGCCTCCTCTCCCTTCTTGCAATATCCCTTTAATAAGGCGCTGATGAGCCTGGTGAACTCCTGCTGCAAGACGTAGGAGAGGCCAGGACACACTGGGCACATGTACCAAAGATAATTGTTTGCAGGAATCATGTAAGGTACATGATGGCATGATTATAACTTCAACACAATTCCTGATTAAATATCTGTGACAAGTCGTTTTTGGTAATTAGCTCTAGTGGAGACACCACAAACAAGATTCTAGTCTCCGCACAATTTATTTTTCACAAGATGTTAAGTTTTATGTCACCAGTATGGTCATGATGTTCTCGATATCTGTCATCCGTAGGTAACAGATATCCGGCGATATACGTAGCTTCGTACGTGGGAAGAAAAAGTGAAGTGAAAAAATGTCGACAGAAAGGTTTAAAAATGTTACGAGCTTGGAAATCAATTTCGTTATCAATTTGTTGAATAATAATACAATTATCCTGCTCAATCTCGCGGAATATCGTCTGATTTTAGCCGACTCGGCCTACGGCCTCGTCGGCTAAGTATCAAACGATATTCCGCGCGATTTCGCAGGATAATTGTTAACTATTACTTCTATAATCAAAAGCCAGCAGGAAATTTTTCGTCTGCCGGGTCCCTTCAACAAGTGATTACTCTGCTATTAATATTCGGTTTCGTATGTCGACAAGTTTTATCATCACAGTGCCTTTTATTCAGTCCTCTTTCACGATCAGTTTTGTATGCCTTTGCTTTCAGATTAAACACAAGCAATATTTTGCACAATTTTCTTCAGTTGCCATTGGTGGAAAATTTTACAGAGTTTAAATCAGTTACCATGTAATTTTAAAGGAATTAAACACTCGGCTGTGCCATCGTCTGTTCGTCACCTAGATTTGTTAAAATATTTTAACAGACTTATTATCACTGTTTCAAAATCAACAGATCCTCGCGGTGCATGAAGTGCTTTGTTCCTGTTTTGATATTCTCAATTCATCTACTCAATTAAGTCCTGTCTCCAACTTGCTTACGTCACAGGAATGGAAGGGAATAGCCTCTACTTATATATATTGACCGATGGTTACAAATTCCAGCATACTTTAGCTATCACTTTGATGAACTTTGAATGCTGCACGAAAAGCGGCTCCTTTGGGGAATGTTTTAAATTAGCTATGGAAGCTTGTGCTTGAGAAATGTACGATTTTCTCCGATTTTCTCTGCCCATGCTGTTTCAATCCGTTCGGTCGCCAAACCAAGCCATTGGATAGAAAACAAGCACTGAACTATTCAAAGAATCGAACGTTCAGAACCTCACATAAAAATTCTTGTCCCACACTTAATCGGCTTTATGTGCAGTATAAACAAACGATGTGCAGGTTAACTGCAATTGCCATGTCAACGAATTTCCCACCTATTTTACATACTCTGGGATTATCGTTCAGTCCAAGTATTGTCCGACAGTTTCATTTGTTGTTTCAGTTTTTCTCTGCCGGAGCACCAATGTGTTTTGATTCGCTTGATTTGTCTTCATAAAGTTGATACCTTATGGAGAGTGTCAACCTTTGTATATAGACAGTGCTAAAGAGAGATCCATAGATTGAGTTCGGCAGTCGAAGGAAATGAAACTCACAAAAAAAAAAAATATATTGGACAATCGAACTCAGTCGAACGCTTGATTTTTGAGCTATTGATTTTTGTGAAACTGGGACAAGACAATGTGTCTTTGGTGTTTTTCAAACCACTTAACAAGACCCTTGCTCAAGCGAACTTATTCTTGGAACTTCTTCAATAGCGTGATAGGTTGTGGAACTTGATCGAGCGCAATTTCATGGATCATGTTGAACTCGACTGATTTCAAAGCTTGAAACTTAAAAGAGAGAACGCTCAAGAGGTCGGCTTTAGTCTTTTGCATGTTTACAACCATGCGTCAGTGCATGTGAGCGAGTTTTGAACCGAAACGGACATCTCTTTGAAAATCACTTGGCCCAACCAACCACTGAGTGATAACTGCCGGTGTAAGAACAAGTAATTCTCAGTTGCAATTTGTACTTAACGTCTTTTCATTATTAGTGTTTCTCACAACGCTAAATCTTCACCTATAGTAGTTCAGACCACATAATTGCCAATATATATATACAGACAGGCTGGTTGCTTTGGCCATATCAACGAATTTTCTGGCCATTTTGTGCGCTCTGAGAAGTCTGAGAACTATACGTTTCCATGTTTTGTGCAACATTTCAGTTGAGAGATATTTGGTTAAGTCTAACGTGTTCCTATTTTGATTCGCTTGATTTGCCTTTATAAAGTTGTTAATGGAGTGTATCCACCTTGCTAGGTCAGAGAAAGGATACAAGTGTTTAATGGTACCGGAAGATCATTCCTTGCACTCCACCAGAGAGCACAACGCCAGTGTAGCGTATCCTGTTTTGCAGTGTCATGTCAATTGTTTTGTTCTTGTTGAGATGCTTTCAACTCATTTGCGGTGAGCGGATGAACATTCCAGCGTAATTACCTTGGTATTGCGTTTTATATACCTCCTGTATATCTCTTGATTCTCAGTCATCTCGAGCCATCGAACACAGCGACTGTTTGGAGACGCTCGTGAGTTGAGTTTCAGTTAGACACCGACGACACAGTTTCCGGATCCCGTAAGTTATGTTTAGTTAAATGTTAGTCATCTCCCGTCCTCAGCAGGCGCCTCATCAGTTACCAGAGTTACGACTAATGGCATTTTATCCTTTTTGTATCAGTCATATTTTTCGTTGACAGCCCAAGACCGAGGACAGTTAAGATGGACAAACTGAAATTTGAAAAGATTTTGAGTATGAAGTTGTTTCTTTTGAAATGTGTGCAGCTGCCATAGTAATCAACAAGGTCAGTTCCGTTGGTATCAAACGCACCCAAGAACTATACATCTCATTTTCATCATGCTTGATGCCAGCGATTAACAAGCCGCCTAAACTTGCTTAGCCATAATTGCCCACGCGTTCGGTCGCTTGGGTTTACAAAGACCAAGATTATCCACCCGATTGTAGGTAGTATACCGTGGCACTCGAGCTTTGAGTTTTCGAATGTCAGTGTTTTTCGTTTCCACTCAGCTTTCGCCGATCCACTTGTTGGCAAGTCCACGGCTGTTTAAATCGGCATAAAATGATATTTTCGGGTTTTTAGAAGTCACTGCTAATACAATTTTCTTTATTCTCCTTTTTTCCCTACGGTTAACAGCGGTAAAGCTTGTAGACACTAGCCGATAGTGCCGCAGTGATCATAGTGATTGTGAAGTGACCATCTGCTTTAGTGAGAAGTTTTGAGAAAGACAAATAGTGTGGAGACTTCTTTGAGGAAGAAAAATAAACTTTCATCCAAGGTTTCAGTTAAGCTCTTTTGTAAACAATGTAAAATATTTCTTTCCTTGCAGAAAATTGTTCCGCCTTACCAAGCAAAAATACTTACCTGTTGTATTCATGAAAGTCAAAGAGGTTGTGTTTGTAATTTTCTGGCTGTTAAAGTCAACTGCGGGAGCCAACGAGACATGCAGTGCGCAGTGCAACCTTCTGGTTGATGGAAACGACATGTCGGCTGAATTCCAATCAAAGTCCTCTGAAGATGGCGTAAGAATGGTCTGTCTTCATTTGAATGTCGGTAACAACAGTTATAGCCCATTACAGTCACCTGAGAAGTTCCTTCCCAACAGATGGACCTGGGCACGAGGCGTTGAAGAACCGATGCGTATTTTTCCCACCAGTACCAGGTTTTATCTCTCGGTCTTTTGAAGAATCAAGTCAGGAATATGGAGATTACATTGAGTGATGAACCACGAGGCTGTGTCGCAAACTTAACTACTTCCTGCAAAGACGTTACGGTTGCTACGACACTCCTAAGGAAGGTAATTGATGCTTCAACTGATCTCTCTCTCTGCGAAGATGTCGTGTGCGTTTCAGTTGTTAAAAGAGATATCAACTGGCTAGCCTCTTGGTTCGAAGGAAATATCCAATACCATTGCTGCAAGCAAGAACAAAGCGGAAACGACACTGTTGTGCAATGTGATCTCCCAGTGAAATACAGCAAATGGTTCATGCTGTTTTATCACTTGCTTACTTTAGGAACTATAGTTTTGTTATTCTATTGGCCTCTCGTTGTACTCTGGCCTCAGGAACAACCTGTGGACGATGTGGGAATCAAAACTAAGGAAATTCCTGTTGACGACTTCAGTCCGATTACTTGCCAAGCACTTTACAAAAAGCTGAGGATAGGGGATAGAAACCCTAATGCACCCCAGAAATCACCTACGGTTGAGACAATGATTGAGTTTTATTGCATCCGAGTCCTTATTTATGCTTACATTTTCGTGGCCTTAAATTATGCATTTTTTTTGGACTATCTCACTGAAGTTGACGCAAAAAACGCTTTTCCAGAGAACGCCTTGTTCTATTACGTCTTTGATATGAGAAGTAGTAAACTTAATTTTTTAATTCCTGTAATCATATTTTTCATTATATTACCTGCTAATTTCTTCTTTTTCTTGGCGTATGCGTCGGAAAAAATTGAACCGAATATTTATAGAAAAATGACTGACAATCTATCTGTCTTCCAAAATCGAGGACCAAATATCTGTCATGAAGTACCCAGTGTATCACCGTCGACGTCGCAATTGCAAGGTAGTGGCTCTGAATCATGTGAAATTTGTGTCGAGCCCTCTGCACCGTCAAACTGCATCGTACGTTATCTGAAAAAAAAGTCTGGCGAAAGTAGGAAAATGTTATTTGTAATATTATTTTTGTTTCTCTCTAATACTTTTGGTCTTCTTCTGATCAGTGTTCTAATAGCGTTTCTCTTTGTTCTTTCATATTCAATTCCCATCTTAGTTCTGCCATTTAAGGTTTTTCCATTAGTAATTAATGCCATTCGTTTCTCACCATTTAGCACTCTCATAATGATTATTTACAGATTTATTCACAAAAACCTGACAAAAAAAAGCCAGTTGTATTTTTGCATGCTAGTGTTTTTGATATGGCTGATTTATTTCAGCCTCGCAGTTACCGTGTGCTGCGGTTTTTTTTATCAGAATGTTTGGTTTTGTCTTAGTGGGGTTGATCATAAACGCGGAAAAAGCAGCTCCCTATGCTGCTTTTGTTTTGATATTTTTAAGCAATATTTATACTAGCTACAATACACTTCGAAAGAGATTCAAAGGAATGAAAAAGATCATCTATAAGCATTACAAAAAGAAAATCACCCCTTTACCAAATGTAGACATTATCCGCAAAACTCTTCCAGAAAAGTTGTTCTGGGATGTTTGTCATCATGTTTTACCCATTCAACCAGAGATGTTCGCCATGCTCGCCAATATGCTACTAATTTTTAGTGTCTCATTGCTGGTAGTAGCAGTCATTGTTTTCTTTAGCCAGGTGTTCAATTCTTCGACTCTGACACTAGCTGGCGCTTTGCTGCTGAGCGCAAAACTTGCAGAAATACTATTCAATGGAATGTTCAAAGGTGAGAAATTTACGGGCTGGGATAAAATAGAGAAGTCAAAAAACAGCGTGAAAGCGAAAACGTAAACATTGTTATCGAGGATTGAGGAAGAGAAAGTATGACATTGTGATTCGTCTCGTTTTGTTTTTTATTTACTGTTCGTCTGGCTCCCCTCAATGCTAATTTCTAAGCATAAAATTCAGGGAATCGAAAGGGTGAAGAGAAGGCTAAGCAAAAGAAAGTGGCTAAATGATAAGTTAAACGACAGGAATAAGTTAGGTTTAGCAATGAAATGAGCCACTGAAAGAACTCTACTCTCGTCAAGACAAAAGGTTCATATGACCGAGAAATGTGTGTCAGAGTGCTTCGGGATCTATCAAAAATTACATCGTTACGACTAGTTACAGTACCTTATTGAGTTAGTGTATTCGGCGATAGTGGGTTGATTTAAACTTTGTTGCAATTTATGGAATGCATGTATTTCGTTCAGGTTTCCATTGTTTATCACTGAGGTACAGAATAAAAAGTAAAACAGTTTTCGGTGGTAAGAACAAACTATAGGTCACTATACTACTTTCATTTCTTTACTTCCGTGTTGTAAATGAGTAGATATATGATTTTTAGCATACTGCCCTTGGACGTCTAATGCTGCTTTGCCCGTCGAAAGGCAGACTGAAAAGAGGCAAACGAGGACGGTTTTGCCAAAAAAAAAAAATCTCGGCATTTTTGTACCTTCATTTATATTAACTGAGCAACTCATATTGAGGTTTCAAGTATTTTTCGAAGTTTCGACCGAATATATATTTTAAGTAACAAACATTCAGTTAATTTTTTGTGTAGGTTAATCAATGAGTTAACTTGTATATTGGTGTGGTGTAAAGAAGAAGAATGCGATAACAATAAAAGTGTGTTTTTATCATGGTGTAATACTTGTCAGGGGCACCGACGACCGAGTCTTTCCAAAGAGGTCAGAAGTGTCTAAAATGAAATTCTCTATGTTCTCATTTCTGTTTTATTTAACTTGGGAACTGAAGTCGCTTTGAAAGTTCTAGGGCTTTTCTTGACTCACCCGAAAGTTTTAGCTATCCTGATGGGCCTTGTCGAAAGTTCAACTACACTGAGAAACCATATTTTACTAGAAAATTTTAGTCGAAGTTTTTCTTTATACTTGTGCCTTTCGAAATTTCGCATAAATACTAGGCAACATAATATTTATCCGAATTTTATAGGCGTAAAACGTATTCATCGATTCATCGGAAAACGTTAGGGGGTGTAAATTATGTGATAGGAATGCTCGTAAATGTAGTGAACCAGCCGACTCACAAAAATATGATTTTTGAAACATTTTTCCTTCTCTCCCCTCATTGGACGGAGGAATCATTCTGTTACCTTCAGATTCTAAAAGAAAGATCTTTAACCTTGACCGGTTATCGAGGATTTTCTTGCGTTAAATGGCAATTTTGTGCGTCCGGCTCAAGACATTTTACAAGGCATTTTTGTCCTTTTTCGAGACAGCGTTCAATCTCGTTCCCAGAGCTAGCCCTCGTCACCCTTGTCCAGCAGGTACGTCATGTATGGCGCGCTATTATGTACCCAATATATACTTAGTCGAGGTGCTTGTCGGCTTACTTGAGGTGTTTTTCTTACTTGAGCTACTTCACTTACTTGAGGTGCTTGTCTTACTTGAGGCACTTGTCGTACTTAAGATGCTTGTCTGACTTGAGCTATTTCACTTACTTGAGCTACTTCACTTACTTGAGGTGCTTGTCTTACTTGAGGTGCTTGTCGTACTTGAGCTGCTTCAATTACTTGAGCTGCTTGTCTTACTTGAGTTGCTTGTCTTACTTGGGGTTGCTTGTCTTTCCTGAGGTGCTTGTCTCACTTGAGCTACTTCACTTACTTGAAGGCCTACTCTGAGTCCTTTTAAGGACTTAATCGTACTTAAGGCGATTTAAGGCAACTTTTAAGTTGCCTTAAATCGCCTTAAGTACGATTAAGTCATCTTTACATTAAGTCACATTAATTCCATACACACACCTTAAAATAAGTCTAGGGGCAGTGGGATACCAATATACCCCATAAGATAACAATCAGAATATCATTTACTCATGTCTATGTACCAAATGCCTAAAATCCAGGAAAATATAGATACTTTATATACCCGAATTGTGACAAAAACTACCACA
>JAHPZR010043757.1:10000-12500 GCA_019787425.1 Platygyra sinensis
AAGTCACTTGGTCTCTACACATCCTACATTCATACAGTCACATGGTTTCTACACATCCTACATTCATACAGTCACATGGTTTCTACACATCCTACATTCATACAGTCACATGGTTTCTGTACAATCCTGAGACATTTCATGACAAACAAGTGTGTCAAGGAGTATACTGCTAGACAGTATATTATTAGCAAGTAAACCAGCTAGTGAAATATAACAAATAAACTCTCAATTGTTTTTTCTCTTTAAATTAGACATATATACATTTTTTTTTTCAAAATCAAAATAAGTCTAAAGGAACAGTGTCCCTGAGCTGCTGCATCAAGTTAAATGACTATAGAGGTTTTGCACGGCAGCCATGTTGCATGGCAGGAACAATAGATTCTTTTTCCTATGGTAAAAAGATCTTTCTAATGCAAAATATTTTCAGTGTTCCTGCCATGGAACATGGCTTCCGTACAAAACCTCTACCCTCAATCACTCCTGAAAGAAAATTTCTCATGATCGGTCAGGTTGGATTCTAAGCAACAGTAGTTCATTTGGGTACTGGAGTTCTCACGATATATAACCTGGTTCCTATAGTTAAAATCTCTAATGTAGAGCTGAATGTAGTCTAGATCATGGAACAATACTTCATAACTAATAAGTTAATTCCTAGAATCTTGCATCCATAACAGCCATATTTAATGTTACTGTAGCTACTTGTGAACCACTTCACTGCTGGACTGCATAAACTCTTGTTTCTGTAGCATTTCATGCTTCATGGAAGGGACTCTAGCCTACAGCATATAATTCCTGACTGCTCAATCTCGAGTCCTTAACACTGGCTTGAGATCGAGGCATTTGGAGTCATCCTTTTTTCTTCTGGGAAACCGCAATTTCCTGCCCTCTAAAACCTTTTGCTACCCATATTTTCAGCTTGTAACAGCTGGTGCTGTTATTAAACTTTTTTCTTAGTACACAAGTGCCCTGGTTTCCTGATTTTTCTGAAGTTCTTTGTTTTTTTTTTTCTTCAAGTAAATGCAGTAGCATTTCTAAAAGAACTCTGAAAAACTTCAGACATAGTAGTTGTTTACCATTTTCAAGGGAAAACTAGTCAACTCATATTCAAGCAAATGGTTTGCAGAAGGGTAATTCTGGATGAATTCAAGCTAGCATGTGCCATTTACTGGCCAGCACTTTCTCAGAGCACCCAAAACTAGGCAGCATAGCTGCATGTAAGGCTTGAAGCTGCTGCAAGATCCAATAAAAGCAAATTGCTCAATCATTTTTCATACAGATTTTCTGGCGAAAATTTTGCACAAACTGCAAATGATTTCCATCATGTTGAAAATTTCCATTTGGTCATTTAAGTCAAAACAGTCTTGCCATTTTACATTCTGAAAGTTTGGGTAAAATGGTAAACACCCAGTACTTCAACAGTCCCACTTGACACCCGAAAAAGAGAGTTTACTACATTCCCCTTTCTCCTTCAGCAAGAATTAGAACTCTTGATAATAAAAATCCTAATTGAATTAATGATCAATAGCCAAGAAGTGCATGAAGTCCTTCTTATTCTGGATTGGTGTTCTTGTGGGCCGTCCCAGGTCCTTTCTTCCACCTTTGTTTGTTTTGACTTCTAAGAGGACTGGGCCATCTATACTTCTCATGAGTGTGACAGCCTCAGATATTTCTTCTGGTTGAACTGCAGTCATTACCTGCAATGGGTGAAAATAAGAGTAATTTAAAATAAGATTATAAAAATGAGCTTAAGATTTCTATGGTGCCCTAGTAAACTATCACGCATAGAAATTGCGCTTAATAATCTAGTTGTTTTAGTATAAATCTACTATGGAAACTTTACCTGAATCCTCTTCACAGATGCTTCAAAGGTGCAAAAAGCGACTGGACACAGCTAGGCTACTCATTGTCTATTAAACAATTAGATTATGAGCTCGAGATTTCTATCACGTGATAGCTGACGAGGGCGCAGCGTGAGTCAACTGTTGTGTGATAGAAATCAAGAGCAAATTATCTAATTGTCTTAGTATAAATCTATGATAAAAACTGTATCAAAATCCTCTTCACAGAGGCTTCAAAAGTGCAAAAAGGGACTGGACACTGCTAGGCTACCATACTCACTGTCTATTAAACAACAGTGGCAGCTCCAGACCTTGAGCTAAGGTGGGGGCCCTGTTTTGATTTACTTGCCCTGTTGATTTACCCTTCTGTCATTCTTCTTTAGGCCCCTCCCCTAGATCCACCACTGAACAATTAGATTATGAACTTGAGATTTCTATCGTGTGATAGTTGAATCGGGCTGCGCACTTGTCAACTATCACGCGTTATAGTTCACCACTAAATTTTCTCCGATTCTTATTGGCTTAAATTGACCACGTGACGCGATAGTGTTCATCCGCGGAGGGCCACTATCAGCCCATAGTGCCTGTCCGCCGAAAATACCCGGATGGATAGTAGTCGTCCCTGAAAATTTTGCTGTAAACAAGCGAGTTTGGTAGAAAAT
>JAHPZR010043757.1:15000-18840 GCA_019787425.1 Platygyra sinensis
GAAAGAGACTGCTCGCAGTCTGGGCTAAAGTCTCTCGGCTCGTAATAACATACCCTGTTTAGGACAGGTCTAACCTGTTTAGGACAGAAGCAAGTCGAATTCTATACCCTGTTTAGGACGGCGAGGCCAAAAAACCATACCCTATCCGGCGGCACGTCCCCGTATAGCCCAAATAAGGGAGTACCCCCCCCGGGAAAATACCCTTTTTTAAATCAATAATTTAGCAGCTAATTTATCTAAATTAATTCTTTGCTGATAATTACCTAACATTTATCAATAATTTCATTGTCACAAATTATCACTCCACAGAACTTTAATTATATTGCACAGTCAATTATGTATATTCCATCACATTTACGATTCTATTAACAGTGAGTGATGCTCTTCATTTAAGCTCACTAACTTGAGGCCTTTAAGGAAAACTATAAGTCGTGAATGTGTGATAATTGATACCCTAATATTGTAATTTATTATATGTAATTTGGCTTCCTAGCCTTATTAACTTTTAAGTTATTTTAGGAAGCCAACACCCTTTCAGTTTTAATTTTTATTTCATGTTAATTTAATTTCTGTCAAGTGTAAGGGTCAATAAAGTTGTTGTTGTTGTTGTTGTTTGTAACCTAGTGCAAGTTTTATTTCAGTTTTGTAAAATAATCAAAGTTTATGAGTCAGTGTATTTTCTGCTCCAAGTGTCCAATATCACAAGTTAGTTTTTGTTCAGGAGGTTTCATTATTTATGAGCCCAACAGTAATCCTCAGGCCTCCTTACAATTTTTTTCAAATTTATACAGTGACTGTCTTATTTTCAGTGTAATTCTTTAGCTGTGGCAAATAATATAAAATACAATAATAATAAAAGCCATAAATAAGAAATCTTTTGTAGGAGGCGGCATCGCCAAGTGGTCAGCATGTCGGACTTGCAATCCAGCATTCTCAGGTTTGAATCCTGCTCTGACCACTACCTGGATTTGTTTCATGGCAGCACCAAATTCAAATTCTCAGCCAAATGGTAAAGAGCCAACTGGTTTGCCTCCAATCAGTTGGGATTCTTAATGAATTTGGCCAAATCTTAACAATGTTATGTTCAATATGAATTGTTTCTTTGAGTTGTTTGCTCGGCCCCACCAGCCTTTGTGCTTTAAACACTGCCAAGGGTAAATAAAGGTTATTTATTTTTTTATTTTGAATAGAGGAAAATACCCAACTTCAATATTATATTAGGGCTTGGTTTCCCTCACAATTATTTTGTCATTTATATTTTAAATCATGAGGTAGCTGACCAATCAAATGAACCACTACATGCAAACACACGTTTGCCACAAGCATCAGACTTTTCAAAATGCCCTCACTTTCCCCGAGTATAAGTTATAGTAAGTGACCAAAAATCTATACAAAACATCAGATATGACAGTGGCTTCTAGTCTCCCTTCACCACTGTCCTTTCTGGCCATTCATTCCTTGTGGTTTAACTTTTCAACAAAATACTTTTTCTTCTCCATGGCAAAACATAGTTGAGATAGTTCATTGACGTTTCTTGCAAATGTCAGTTCCCTAACTCAAAATAAAATTTCCCGAGTCTTCCCTGACATTGAAGAAAGATTTTTCCCAGACCATTTCCCAACTTGCGGCAACCCTCAAAAAAGACCACAGGAAATCTAGTAATTATTATTGGGTGGTAACCACTTGCCCACGCATGTCATAAAATCACTCATACAACTGTAATTACAGTCTAACTAGCACAGTTATTCATTATCATATTACCTGTCGTTTGGGTCTAAATTGAGCAATACCAAGAGCGATGGCTGAGGCATGACCCATTGATCCCACTGTCAAGAAATCCTTTTCATGACCATGACCTTTAGCCACACGGTATTCAAAGAGTTCACGCGACAACATGCCAGTAGTACCAACCACAACATCACGGTCTTTGAGAGCGTCAACAATAACTTTTAGTGCTCCTTCTCTGTTTAATGGATACCTAACAAAGAGATTAGAAAATAAACTGATAAGCCTTCTTTGATAAATTTACAATATTTTAGAGAGGAAATCATATCAGTCTTGGCTTGTTTTCATGCAGGTTCTCTTTCGTGATCAACTTGGATTTTGCAGGTATTGGTTTCTTATGAGGGAGGAAAACCAGAGAACCTGGAGAAAAACGCTCGGAAGCAGGCAAGAACCAACAGTGTGTAGTTCCAGAAAATATCCACCCCATGGAAGGTTATTGGCCCAATTTTTTGAATGAAAGTATGACACTAAAATGGAATTTCTGGAGGGATGGGGGGATTCAAATTAAAAAACACTTCATGGGAGGGGTATGGATATTTTCTGGAACAACACAATAAACTCAATCCACACATGGTACCGGGCTCTCACCACTGCGCCATTCCTGCTCCCCTCAGTTTTAGAGAACAGCCCTTTTCATTGTTAATTTGTCTCATTTGTATTGCAATGTAATCCAACATGGATGCGAGGCATTATTTTGGGCTAAAACTACAAAGTAGCCCGAAATTGCCTTGCATACATGCTAGATTTTATTGTAAAGCAAATAAGCAAAGTTAACCATGAAAAGGGCTGTTCTATCAGATGTGCACAACAAATGGAATTAGATAAACTATTGAAAAAGTACATTAATTAACATTATATTTACTCACAGGTCTGGTTCTTTTTCAAGCTTGAATGGCAAGAAATTTGTCTTCTCACAAGTAAACAGTACGGTCCTTTTGTTGTTTCCATATGCTTCCTGGCGACATACAAAGCCTGAAAAGAAGTGTTTGAAATTATGAATGGGTTGGCCAAAAACTACTCTACTGCAAGTGAAGAATGTTCGTGAAATAGAGATTCTTCTCAAAAGTGCAAGAATTTTTACATGTACAGTGTAGTCCTCAACATTAGAACATAAAAATTGCTTCTACAGTGTTTTTTTTCTTTTGCTGGTTTTCGTTTGAAACTGAATTGTAAATTGCAAAAAGTGAGCATGGGACAAAGAAAAATCTGAGTCCTTGATAAGAATCGAACCCATCACCTCCTGAACACCAGGTGGGTGCTCTACCCACTGAGCTACGACAACTCATGGAGTGCAAACCTTGCTCTGCATTAGCTCTTGTAGCTCAGTGGATTAAGCACCCACCTGGCGTCTGGGAGCATGTGAGTTGGAATGCTGTCGGAACTCAGATTATTCTTTTGTCTCATGCTTGCATCTGCTGATAGAGTTCACTTTTCACATTTGTTTACTGGGCTTAAAATTCACGATCACTATTATTACTTATGAATTGCAAATTTGTAAGTGCGACTTTGTTTGTTTGATTGGACACATGGCAAGCACCCACAAACTTCACATATTTAAGTAGAAACATGCCAGCTTACTTGTTCAGCTCCTTCTTGAAATCAGGCAAAACTTGAAAAGGAATTCCACATGATGCCTGGAAAGAGACTTTACAAGGAAAGAACTTTTAAACAGAAATCTGATATAAAAACAAACGAAAAAACATGTCACATACTTTATACATTGAATGGTGCCAAACTGATAAGAATAATGTTCTTACAATGTTCACAGCCAATGCCTCAATTTTATTGAATCTGAAAATTATACACGAAGACTGGAACAATGTGCAATTGGGCCCTGACAAATTTGTTTGTATTATATGGCAAGGTAGTCTTGAGGTAAATCAGAGCCTACAGATTGGTTCTCTCTTGGTCAGGATATGAGGTTAAACTGGGGGTAGTGGTTGGGAAGCATGTGGGGGGAGGTCAAACCAAAAAAAAAACTTCCAAAGGAGGGGCATGTCTATTTTCTAAGACGATACAACATGATACTACGTAGTCGCGTACAGAGTAAAAACA
>JAHPZR010043758.1:0-12481 GCA_019787425.1 Platygyra sinensis
TAGGACCTTCAGATTGTGATGTTTCTTCATGTTTCTTTTCTCCAAATGGTATAGCTACATTGATTTCTAGGGTTGAAGAGTACATAAGGTCTGGAAGGGTCAGAAATATCGTTGATCCCGATCCAAATGGACTCTATACAAAAGGGAAACAACAGTGCCACGGCGTGTCATCGAGCAAAGATCCATTGAATACTGATTTGGTTGCCAGCTACCAACAAGCGTCACAAGTGCATGTTAGCTACCCTGAGAATGGATGGGGGTGCTCACTCTTGAAGATGCCAATGTTTACCAGGACTGAAATGGACAAACTCATCGCTAAATCTGGGAAAAACTTTGGCAACAAGAATCACCACTCGGTGCCAACAACACTGCAGAAGCCAAAACGTTTCTTGAAGATGAATATCTTTGTGGCATTGTTGCTACCTGTGATCAGTAATGTTTTTACTTTAAGGCACAGGGCTGTCACAGCTACAGAAGAAAACGATCCACCACACCAGTTAAAATTGGCTTTGTGCGTTCATCTTGGAGATGTGCTGGATAGTAGCCGTACTTGTGTTGCTGGAAAAGTGGGATTTTGCAATCATATTTCAGCACTTATGTTGAAAATTTGCAAATTAAGCCTGTATAATTCCAAAACGCCAAAAGATTTACGAAAAGAGGAGGATGAGAACCCCCAACTGGCTTGCACTTCAGCAATGCAGGAACCCAAAAGGTGGTGGAGAAAATATAGTTCCACAACCAGTTATGGAGGTTGATGTCAAGAAAACCAAACTTGATGAGCCTAGCACTTTTAACAAATGGTAAACGCCATAGCGTGTACTATTGAGTTATGGTGCACGCGGGAGGTTGCTAAGCACGAAAGAAGCGTAAGAGTCGGACGAGGCGATAGCCGAGTGTGACTCTAGCTTCTCGAGTGCTTAGCAAACCTCCCAAGTGCACCATAACTCAATAGTACACGGTATGGCGTTTACCATTTGTTTTATAACATAACATTAAGACAGAAGTTTACAGAAGTCTTTTAGAGTCCATACCACTCTGCTCGCGTCAATGTGTCACGCAATGCCTTTTTCAGCTCGCGCTCTGAAAATAACATTTTCTTTGACGTTGATATTGTGGTAAAAAACAAATCGAAATGTGGTTTATCGTGGTCTGTACTCTTACCGACAACGAGTACATGTCATTACTCGTTTCCCAAACATTTTTTTTGTATTGTTTCTGCATATTAAGCGAGTTTGTAAAAGTTTTTAAAAGGAAAGTCTGACGCGTACAAGCAGCTCATTTGCATAATGCAGCGCGTGCACTTTCAAGTCCGAGTCGGTGTTTTCAGTTGTCAAGACAATTTCGTTATCTTTGATATTGTGGTAAAAAACAAATTGAATGTGGTTTAGCGTCCTCTGTACTCTTATCGACAACGATAAGTGTCATCACGGCGGTCAAAATGTTGTCCGCAACAAATTGAGCTACATCACAAAGCGCGCGCTCTGCTTTAGTTATTGATTACGTCAGCAGCATACACCCATGGGCAAATAGTAGATGGTGAATTAGCCAATCAGAGTGCGCGCTTTGCTTTAGTTATGTTATAATTGGAGGTGGTAGTGGTGTAAAATGCCTGTTGTATGAAGTACAAAAGCAGCCAAAGTATGATGGAGACAGTGAAAATGTATTAATGTCCGAACTTGAAAAAAATTGACCCAAGCCAGGGTTTTGTCCATGAGTAAAGCTAAAAGTTTAAATACTGAACTGAAAGACACAAAATTTGGAAAAAACCCAGTTGGATCATTCTTGAGCTACCAAACATCATTAACAGAGTCAAATTTTTCTGCTTGAGTTGATCTTACATCAGTTGCAAGAGTAAACAGAGTTGCCACAGACCTCGCCCAATATCCAAGATTACCTCTGACAAATGAAGGAGAGATGGTAATACCCTGAGTGTTGACAGAGGCAGAGGAAAACTTGCTGTCTTCTTGGAGTGTGGATGAAGAAAAAATCCATGCAATTGAAAACAGCAGTACAATAGAGCAATCGGCTTCTGACATGTGGAGAAAGGAGCACACATACAGGTTTACTGCCTCTTAATTCCAGGCAATCACTAAGAGGCAAAGAAATCATGGTTCCTTTGCAGAATCAATAATGTTTACTTCCTTCGTCTTATGTTCATCATTTGCCTGTGTCGAACACTTCGTCAAACACTGCAACACAACCGTCTACATTGTCTACCATCACCGTGCATCTTCAAGCCACTATAGACCTGGTACATTGCAGATAACCAACACATCTCCTGCACCTCCTTCATCGGCTCCATTTAATACAACTTTAATTTTTGTTATTTTGGCTTTAGAGTCCATACCACTCTGCTCGCGTCAATGTGTCACGCAATGCCTTTTTCAGCTCGCGCTCTGAAAATAACATTTTCTTTGACGTTGATATTGTGGTAAAAAACAAATCGAAATGTGGTTTATCGTGGTCTGTACTCTTACCGACAACGAGTACATGTCATTACTCGTTTCCCAAACATTTTTTTTGTATTGTTTCTGCATATTAAGCGAGTTTGTAAAAGTTTTTAAAAGGAAAGTCTGACGCGTACAAGCAGCTCATTTGCATAATGCAGCGCGTGCACTTTCAAGTCCGAGTCGGTGTTTTCAGTTGTCAAGACAATTTCGTTATCTTTGATATTGTGGTAAAAAACAAATTGAATGTGGTTTAGCGTCCTCTGTACTCTTATCGACAACGATAAGTGTCATCACGGCGGTCAAAATGTTGTCCGCAACAAATTGAGCTACATCACAAAGCGCGCGCTCTGCTTTAGTTATTGATTACGTCAGCAGCATACACCCATGGGCAAATAGTAGATGGTGAATTAGCCAATCAGAGTGCGCGCTTTGCTTTAGTTATGTTATAATTGGAGGTGGTAGTGGTGAAACCTGAGAGTGAAGGGATAAATCTAGTAAAAGCACCCGTGTAAACTTGAGACCCAATGCTTTCAAAACCCAAAAAATCGATCTCTATTTTTCAATTTTTTCTATTTTTTTTAAATCTGGATTTGTTGAATACAAGATAGGGCCCCCAGTTTAGAATATTTCTCTTCCTTCGTATACAAAAAACAAAATTATCAGCAGAACTAAAGCCAAAATAACAAAAATTAAAGTTGTATTAAATGGAGCCGATGAAGGAGGTGCAGGAGATGTGTTGGTTATCTGCAATGTACCAGGTCTATAGTGGCTTGAAGATGCACGGTGATGGTAGACAATGTAGACGGTTGTGTTGCAGTGTTTGACGAAGTGTTCGACACAGGCAAATGATGAACATAAGACGAAGGAAGTAAACATTATTGATTCTGCAAAGGAACCATGATTTCTTTGCCTCTTAGTGATTGCCTGGAATTAAGAGGCAGTAAACCTGTATGTGTGCTCCTTTCTCCACATGTCAGAAGCCGATTGCTCTATTGTACTGCTGTTTTCAATTGCATGGATTTTTTCTTCATCCACACTCCAAGAAGACAGCAAGTTTTCCTCTGCCTCTGTCAACACTCAGGGTATTACCATCTCTCCTTCATTTGTCAGAGGTAATCTTGGATATTGGGCGAGGTCTGTGGCAACTCTGTTTACTCTTGCAACTGATGTAAGATCAACTCAAGCAGAAAAATTTGACTCTGTTAATGATGTTTGGTAGCTCAAGAATGATCCAACTGGGTTTTTTCCAAATTTTGTGTCTTTCAGTTCAGTATTTAAACTTTTAGCTTTACTCATGGACAAAACCCTGGCTTGGGTCAATTTTTTTCAAGTTCGGACATTAATACATTTTCACTGTCTCCATCATACTTTGGCTGCTTTTGTACTTCATACAACAGGCATTTTACACCACTACCACCTCCAATTATAACATAACTAAAGCAAAGCGCGCACTCTGATTGGCTAATTCACCATCTACTATTTGCCCATGGGTGTATGCTGCTGACGTAATCAATAACTAAAGCAGAGCGCGCGCTTTGTGATGTAGCTCAATTTGTTGCGGACAACATTTTGACCGCCGTGATGACACTTATCGTTGTCGATAAGAGTACAGAGGACGCTAAACCACATTCAATTTGTTTTTTACCACAATATCAAAGATAACGAAATTGTCTTGACAACTGAAAACACCGACTCGGACTTGAAAGTGCACGCGCTGCATTATGCAAATGAGCTGCTTGTACGCGTCAGACTTTCCTTTTAAAAACTTTTACAAACTCGCTTAATATGCAGAAACAATACAAAAAAAATGTTTGGGAAACGAGTAATGACATGTACTCGTTGTCGGTAAGAGTACAGACCACGATAAACCACATTTCGATTTGTTTTTTACCACAATATCAACGTCAAAGAAAATGTTATTTTCAGAGCGCGAGCTGAAAAAGGCATTGCGTGACACATTGACGCGAGCAGAGTGGTATGGACTCTAAAAGACTTCTGTAAACTTCTGTCTTAATGTTATGTTATAAAACAAATGGTAAACGCCATACCGTGTACTATTGAGTTATGGTGCACTTGGGAGGTTTGCTAAGCACTCGAGAAGCTAGAGTCACACTCGGCTATCGCCTCGTCCGACTCTTACGCTTCTTTCGTGCTTAGCAACCTCCCGCGTGCACCATAACTCAATAGTACACGCTATGGCGTTTACCATTTGTTAAAAGTGCTAGGCTCATCAAGTTTGGTTTTCTTGACATCAACCTCCATAACTGGTTGTGGAACTATATTTTCTCCACCACCTTTTGGGTTCCTGCATTGCTGAAGTGCAAGCCAGTTGGGGGTTCTCATCCTCCTCTTTTCGTAAATCTTTTGGCGTTTTGGAATTATACAGGCTTAATTTGCAAATTTTCAACATAAGTGCTGAAATATGATTGCAAAATCCCACTTTTCCAGCAACACAAGTACGGCTACTATCCAGCACATCTCCAAGATGAACGCACAAAGCCAATTTTAACTGGTGTGGTGGATCGTTTTCTTCTGTAGCTGTGACAGCCCTGTGCCTTAAAGTAAAAACATTACTGATCACAGGTAGCAACAATGCCACAAAGATATTCATCTTCAAGAAACGTTTTGGCTTCTGCAGTGTTGTTGGCACCGAGTGGTGATTCTTGTTGCCAAAGTTTTTCCCAGATTTAGCGATGAGTTTGTCCATTTCAGTCCTGGTAAACATTGGCATCTTCAAGAGTGAGCACCCCCATCCATTCTCAGGGTAGCTAACATGCACTTGTGACGCTTGTTGGTAGCTGGCAACCAAATCAGTATTCAATGGATCTTTGCTCGATGACACGCCGTGGCACTGTTGTTTCCCTTTTGTATAGAGTCCATTTGGATCGGGATCAACGATATTTCTGACCCTTCCAGACCTTATGTACTCTTCAACCCTAGAAATCAATGTAGCTATACCATTTGGAGAAAAGAAACATGAAGAAACATCACAATCTGAAGGTCCTATCGACGCATTAAACATGTATAAACAGACAGATTGCATTGTAAACAAAACAACGACTCACCACTTTACAAGCTCTGCTTTTGTCTTAAGCCCCTTTGCTGGATCACCTCTGTACCTCAACCAGAATTTCAACTCCTCGTTTTGGAGTTCTAAGGGTTTTTGGCCTAATAATGAAGCACCAGGAATATCTTCTTCTGAGAGACTGGAATCACATATATCCCCATCGGTTGTGATGTTGAATGTGCGTCTTTTCAACCTGGCCTTACTAGCCTCACTTTGATGTCAGTAGTTACTATTCCGCATGAGCGGTCTGCCATTATGAAAGTCATGTATACGCAACATGGATATCCTCGTTAGTTGAATATTCAGAGAAATCATTCAATTCAGAATCATTTAACATGCTTTGCTTCAAAAACCTTTTTTAGTGATTAATTCTGTCCACAACACTACATCACGATGAAATTTAACAATAAACTCGTCCCAGTCTCCTGACCATTTCTCAACAAAAATTGAGGAGTTCTTAGCACCAAAAAGATGACTAAATTTTTATTTGGGAGAACTTAAATGTTTAAAGAGGATTTATTTACATATTGGACTGTAAAATTATGCAAAAACATTCACTTCATATGCACTTTAACAATGATCTACAGTAGAGCATGGTTAGACAATTAATATTGAGGGTCCTTTAATTTCTTTCTGGCACAAAGTACAAAGTGCTAACAATCAGTAATGATGCTAGGTTAAAAGCATATCAAATATGGGTTTTTACAGATTGTCTTAACCTTATGAAAGTACTGTCAATAGTTCCCATCTTTGAAAAAAATTGTGGTTTTCTAAACACGGTCTTCTCTAACTCTAGCTTTTATTCTGTCACATTCGTAAATGCAAGGATAAAGTTTCAAATTAGAGTCAGCTAACTTACTTGTTTCCAATTTTAATGTTAACAGCATCTTTTTCCTTTAACCCACTACAACAAAAAAACTTGTCAATACAGCTTTCATGCAGTAAAGCAAAATCTTTGACTAACACAACTGTAACCATGAAGTAATCAAACATTAAAAAAAAAGAAACAAATTTGCTTTTACTCCTTGGCCTACAGTGTATAAGTGATAACAACCACTTTATACAGCTTACATGAAATTATTACCCTAAACTTCTACATGAATGTCAGTTCAATGAATCATGAAAGAGGGGTTTAAGATTTCCATTGTTGTAAAGCTAAAGATATAACAGCCTGAAATAACACCAAAAAACAGTTTCCCATGGGAATAAGAGAAAATAAATTTCAGAGTTCAGAGAAGTTGTGCAAATACAGGTAAAATTTCGTCACCAATTTTATTTCACCAGAACTTACAAGTGTTTCACATAAAGTTCAACATGTATTTTTGACATGCATTTGGTGTTGTCTGTATAAGTAGAAATGCATTTGGTACCAGAACTTCTGCATGCTTACTCCATGTCTTTCTTATTATGTCAATGATTCGGTCAAAAAATCTTTCAAACACTTCTTCCTCAATGCAGGAAAGACGCACAAGCCTGTGGATGACAGCAGCATGGTGCACACCACTGTGGTAGTAAATTTCATACAGTTTGCACTGGGTGATGGTCTTGGGTGGAGTTAGAACTTCCCTCATTGCCAGTGCATGTTATCCTTATCATTTTATCCTTGATGGTGACAACTTGAGTTTCAACTGCCGTTAACAGACCTTAGGCATTCTTGTCTTGTAGGTATGAAGAGTACCTGGTCAGCATCAGAACTGTCACACAACCCCATCATGTACAGTTGAGGCTGTTCTATTTCTGCTTGCACATCAGCTCTTTTTTATGTGTTATTAATGGCCATATATTCTTTATTTGTTAGGTGACCAGCAGGATCATACATTTCACGTAGCAGGAACAAGAACCTGTGCTGTGTTCGCTCTGTCTCTTTTAACTGTGTACGCAGCTTATTACGCTCTCCACTTGTGTTTACTTCGTTAAGGATGACAAGTCTCTCTCTAAGTTCTGCAGGGGTTAGCCTGCTGTCATGAATGAATAATGTTTGTTCATGTTGATTAGTAATTGTCACTTGTAAGACCATGGAAATAGTTAATGCAAATGCAAAGGGAGGGGGAACCAACAAAAGGGGAGGTCCTCCTCAGAAGGAGGAGCAAGACCACTAATTTTGAAATAAAATGAAACAGGACCCTATAAGGAAAAGGGAGAAGATATATAACTAAAAATGCACAAACAAACCAAAAGCAGGGGAACCACCCCTTTGTTGATTCCAAGCTTCAAACAAGGTCCAAAATTGAGAGACAGAGCAGGTCTCCCAAAGGTCAACGCAGAAAGTGGGTAAAATAGGGGAAAAATAATATGTAGAACAGTAGACTGAGGCGGAAGAGACTTCTGTCTAACATGACCACAACCAAAGTGTTGTCTTGCTGGTGGGGCATGGCACATCTGAGCTATAGGTCCCCATCTTAAGCACTTGAAACATTGAACCTGGGTGTGGCCAGGGTAAGAAGCCAGCTTGTGCACTGTAGAACCATGACAAACAGGCATGGCAGGTGGAGGCACCTTTCCAATGCCCCTCAAAATCATGTCTTTGTGTCATTGGCCACCTAAGCTCACACAGGATCCCCCAACAATATCACAATACCTGGAATTCCAAGATGCTGAAACTGGTCATTCACAAAATCTCATCTCATCCTAAGTGGTAGCATACTCATCCACTTTCTGGTGGTTCTTCCACTGCAAAATTTTGACCGAGATCTTGGCTAGATCTCGCCGAGAATCTCGGCGAGTTTTTGACCGGCGAGATTGCCGAGATCTCGCCGAGATCTCAAAATCTCGGTGGCCAAAAACTCGCCAAGATTCTCGCCGAGATCTCGGCGAGATCTCAAAATCTCGCTGAGATCTCGGCGAGATCTCAAAATCTCGTCGAGATTCTGGCCGAGATCTATGCAAGATCTCAAAATCTCGGCAGCCAAAAACTCGCCGAGAATCTCGCCGAGATCTCAAAATCTCGTCGAGATTCTCGCCGAGATTCTTGCCGAGATCTCAAAATCTCGTCGAGATTCTCGCCGAGATCTTGGCAAGATCTCAGGATCTCGGCGGCCAAAAACTCGCCAAGATTCTTGCCGAGATCTCAAAATCTCGGTGGTCTAAAACTCGCCGGCCAAAAACTCACCAAGAATCTTGGCAAGGTATCAAGTTAGATCTCAGCGAGATCTCAAAGTCTCGGCGAGACTCGCCAAGATATCAAAATCTTGGAGGCCAAAACATCTCACCGAGAAAACTGGAAGATATTTTAAAATGTCAACACTCAGATCCAGGTAAGCTAATCATAAATTCGCTGAGTGAAGTAGTTTCTAGCAGACAAAACAAACACACTGAAATATGACTCCTGACTACATGTCAAAAACAAGCAGATTTATTGACAGATAAGAGGGTCCGTCGCGTACAGTTCAAAAAAACTTAACAGTTTCAGACACATCCACCTTCAGTTGACGTTTAGCTACCTTTAATGAGAGGAAGATCGTTTTTGCTGAAACTAAAAATAGAGGAAAACTAACATTTATCCTCGGGTCGACTCGCGTCCTTTACCTCGTGCAAGGAAACAAGAATAATGAACCTCAGATGTACTACATCTGTCAGCTGCAAAGAAGTGAAGAAAATTCGTTTGGCTTGACTACAACCTCATCTCAAAGCGAATGTCATGAAAAGGTTCATCTTCATCAACTGCTCAAGTTTTGCACTTTGCTAAAAACTGCTAAAGATTGTTCCGTGTACACAGACTTCAGTCGTTGCAGGTCTTGAAAAAAACAGTTGTACAAGATGTTTACGAATCCTCTTGAGATTGCTCACATTTGCGAAGAAAACGTAACAAATTAGTTAAACCGTATTTCCTTTTCTTGAACAAAGCAGCTCATTTCATCGTAATCAAGTCCTTTGCACTTTCAAAAACATCTAACAAACAAATTTCCCACCGCAAGAACTGAAGCCAACTCTCCTGCTGAAGGATTGCGTGTACTTAATACCCCACGTGACTTAAGACATCCAGTCACAGTGCCTTGTTAATGATCTTGGCGGGAAGTCTTCCCGCATCTAGTCTGTCTGCTGCCGGCGCTGCTCGAGGAAAAGTGAAAAAAAACAAAAACAAAATCTACCTCTACAAAGCCAAATTTGAAAAGTATTTTTTTAAAACAATTGATGGTCATTGAGTAGCTCAAAGGTAAGTCTGCTGCAACGTCTAAAAGAGAGAACAAAATTTCAATACGAGCAACAGAACTCTTATCTTAAAAAGCGATCAGCACGCGTCTCTTCGTCGCCATAATTAAGTCAGATCACTCCTTTCAACTTTGTTAAATAAAATATTTTGGTAAATAAAAACCCATCCATGTCGGAGTGTCTTTACTTCAATTTGGGCTTCCCGCATTTGAAATCGAACTGAAAAACAGAAAGCTAATGGTCAACCACAAAGCAGTTAAATTCAATGGAAAAAAATCATTCATTTCATCTGGCAATGATTGGGTAAATATTTTGGTAAGTTTGTGTATTTCAAAATCTCAGCAAGATCTTGGCGAGATCTTACTGTGATACAGAAAGAGTCGAGCTTCACGGCGAGATCTTGCCGATCTCGGCGAGATGTAGAAAATCTTGCCGCGAACTCGACCGAGATTTGAGAAACCCACAAACATCATGGCGAGATCTCCGCAATCTCGGCGGGATGGAGGAGATCTCGCCGCGATCTCACCGAGATTCAGAAACTCACAAGCATCATGGCAAGATCTGTACAAATCTCGGTGAGATCTTGGTAATCTCGGCGAGATGGAGGTGATCTCGCTGAGATTTAGAATCTCGCAAACATCATGGCGAGATCTTTACAATCTCGGCAAGATCTTGGTTATCTTGGCGAGATCTCGGCAATCTCGGCGAGAAGGAAGATGTCTGGCCGCGATCTCGCCGAGATTAAGAATCTAAAGAACATCATGGCGAGATCTCGATGAGATCTCGGTAAAAATTTTGCAGGGGTTGTTTCTCTCCAGATGCAAGAATGACTGTAAGGGCTCAACCGCCTTAAACTCATCAAACAGTGCTGCTGGTTGATTTATATAGCGACAAAGCACAGCCAAGGCTAACTCAGAACTGAATAATGCCTTCACCAGTGAAAAATGGTAAATCAATGCAACTTGTAATATCTATACCACGAGCTGACTTTGTCAGTTCAGAAAATCTAGCATTATACCACAAGTACAAACATCATACCAAACTTCTTGACTTGTGAAATACCAAATTGAAATGCACACAAAACTGACTTCACCAATGGAACTCATAATGCTTAAACACACACATGCCATAAATACCTTTGCCAAAAGAAACTAGGGGTATACCAAAGTAAAATGCTCCATACTAAATTATTTTGCTAGAGACATGGCACAAACAAGGCTTTCTTTTTTTACTTTAACCCGCACTAAACCTGTCTCAAATTAATCAGGCCAGAAAAACAATTTCCTAAAAATACTGAAACAAACCAAGATGAAAACCAAAATACCAATGGAACAAACAGCTAAAACAAATTTGGAACTAGGCAAAAATTAGGGCAATCAAGAGGCAAAAAACAATACATGGGGTGCAAGAACGTTTCTTCATAAAAAAGCCCAACCAAAGCATGCAGAAAAAACCCGAAAAGACATGTGCTGATAGAAAGTTTCTATTGCACACCAAAATAAAGCTGAAACCCATCCAAAAATTATGCAACCAAAGAAAAAAATGCTAACCAGGCTAAGCAGAAAAAACCCCTCCAAAAGCATAGCAAGACTGACTATTAACATAAAGTGAACAGAAAAAATAAGTTTTCCTTGTCTGTGGAGCCAGGTGCCATTGCTTGCTAAAGCTATTGGTTCCAACTCGTGAGGAAGATTTTGTGCTGGCTCAGTGTCTTGTTGCACTGCAGCAGAAGCCGGCTGGTCTGGTAAAGCATTAGCTTGATTCACCATAAAAAAGTGGGCTGGTGGCGGTTGAACAAGCCATGAAAAAAATCGTAAAAGACAACTGTCTTTGTGGAGCACAGGACGAAAAGACCATTTTGCTAGCTTTACAAATCAAAATAGAAACAGTCACTTCCGTTACTTTCATTATTTACACTGTTAGTACATTCACTTACACCACAATACCATACAGCTACTTACACCACTACTATTAAATACGACTTAATTATTACTACTAACACTGCTTCTACTACTGGCACTATTACACTATTCTATACAGTTCATGTACTACTTGTACAACTTACCAAAAACAAAACGCTTATTATGCATCAGCCTTTTTCTATGGTTTAGCTATAAAGTTGCTGAGGCTACCATCATGTATCAGGTCAACCATGTATTGTCTCAACCCAGACTGTGGGGTACCCTTCTTTAATACATCCAGGCTTGTTCTTACTATGCCAGTTGTATTGTCAACAATAGAGTTAATAGCTCTCTGGGACTCAATGTCTGTCCTTCATTTTCAACAAATGCAATGCTCTTGTATGACGGATTTCTTTAAATGCTTGCAGAAATCAAACTGAGGTAAGTGGTTCACATCACTGTATAAATGTTCACTGTCGTTTCCATTGAATTCTACTTTTGTTCCAAATGAGAACATGTTGAACCTTGACAAAGTTTCAAACAGTGGTGGCAACTGACTTCAAAATCAACCCTTAATCAAAACTAACAAATTCCTGCAATTTTTTCAGACAGTTTTCAGGTATACTTCTCAATGTAGAACTTCCTTGTGGGGAAGCACTTTCAATCAAACTTTTAGTTAACATGGTTTAATTGCAATTATTTTACACTAAATTTATGAATCATGCATATGCATATTAAGATGCAGTTGACTGGATGTTATAAAATCTACCCAAAAATTTGAATGCGATGGTTGCAGTCAGTCACAACTATCCTACCATCACTAAGAACTGCTGTAGAGATGGGAACATTAACTCTCCTATCCTGCTACTTGCTGTTCAGTTCAAACACCTGAATTCTGTTATTCTCTGTGTCAC